>RQTK01001070.1:19450-34187 GCA_003991915.1 Elysia chlorotica
CTACTACATGTACATTATTCTCTATAGAGGGAGGGAGAGAGTTCTCTACCTCTCTCCGGGTTTAACGTCTCCTATGTTCCCCGGGGGATCCTATACGATGAAGGGGCTACTACAATCATCATTCTAGCATATACTTACTCCCTTTTCTTTCTCCTTGTCTCTCTTACTCTCTCTCTCTCTCTCTCTCTCTGTTTATATCTCTAGATCTGGAGTGACCAATATATAAATTATATATACACACAATGTATATGTCTCTCTCTTTCTCTTCTACTCTCTTCCTTTCTCTCTCTCTCTCTGTTACTCTCTTTCTCTCTCTTCCTCCCTTCTCCCATTCTCTCTCCCTCTTTTTTCCCACCCCTCTTCCTCCCTCTCTCCCATTCTTTCTATCTTTCTCTCTCAACCTATATCTCCCAATCTCTGTCCCCGTCCTTTTCTCTCTATATCTCTCCTTCTCTCTCACTGTCTCTCCCTTCATCTGTCTAGTGTACCATCATGGCTGTGACAAGCCCGTACCTCTCCCACTATTGATGCCGTCATTAGGAAACCCGTTTCTTTTGTTTTTCCTCCTGTATGCACCAGTGGGTTAGTCAGTTAGAGCTCTTATCCAACAAGCAAAAGGTGTGGTCTGGGTTCGAGTCTCAGACCGTGCCACTGTCACAAACCGCTACGTCTTCAAAGTGGATGTACATGTTAAGGTATAGGAGGACTAGGTCTACCGCATAGGTATTTCTTTTCTTCGAGATAACCGAGGAGTCCAAAACGTGTTTGAGGTTCATGCTTTTATTGCATGTACTTCAGATGCTATAATTTGTTGTAATTTTATTATGTTTTAGTCCTTGTGAGACTTCAATCGCATGTACGCTTAAGATATATCTGAATAGGTCTCTATTTGAGAATTTGTTTGTCCTTACCTTTGTTTCTCAGTCTCTCACAACCTCTCTATCTCTCTATCTATCTCACTCTATCTTTTATTCTTTCTTCATTCCCTACCCACCCCCACAACGGACGGACACACAACCGCACTAATGCAAAGACAAGGCGCTAACGTCCCGTTCTGTCATCAATCTACGTGTACCTTGGCCGAGGAAGGAGGAACAACTCTGTGACAAACCTCTACGTCTTACAGAGTGGTCGGACTTGTTGGGGTACTTGGTCGAGCCCGTCCACAATATAGCCTATATAGTGCTGCTGTTGGACGTTAAACCAACCCAACAACCCAACAACCTTGGCCGAGGAAGGAGGAGCAACTCCTGTGACAAACCTCTACGTCTTACAGAGTGGTCAGACTTGATGGGGTATTTCTACTATTTCAGGGGCTGCCTCGCGACATATGGGCGGCGCGGTGGTCTAGGGGTAGAACATCGGCTTCCGACGCAAAAGGTCCCGAGTTCGAATTCTGGCTGTTGCGTTCCCTACTGGTTGGGTCGATGTCGATGTCAGTATAATGTGACCGGCTGAGACAGGAGTCATGGTATCACCGCCCTGTCTAGTGTGTGGCAGCACATAAAATTGTCAGACATCAGTCTTGGGGCCCGTCCACAATATAGCCTATATAGTGCTGCTGTTGGACGTTAAACCAACCCAACCAACCCCAATCATCGCGCCATGTTAATTTGTGTACTTTTGTCTGTAAACCTTAAGCAGGACTGTTCTACTCTTTGCGACCTTTCTTGTTATTAAACTACAATAGGTAGTGTATTGGGGAACTGTTTGTCGGTAAAATTAATGTATCAAAATACACGAGCGTGAGTTTATATTTCACTCCCTCCTCTCTCTCTCTCTCTCTCTCTCTCTCTCTCTCTCTCTCTCTATCTCTCTTCTCTTTCTCTCTCTCTTTCTCTATCTCTTTATATATATATATCTTTCCACCTCTTTCTGTATCATTCTTTTTCCCTCTGTCTATCTCTTTCCATCTCTTACTAGAAGTATATATCTTCTCCCTTCCACTCTTCCTTTCATTCTCTCTCTCTCTTTCTCTCTCTCTCTCAGACTCTCTCTCCCTCTCTCTCTCTCTCTCTCTCTCTCTCTCTCTCTCTCTCTCTCTCTCTCTCTCTCTCTCTATACCCACCCCCACAACGACCCGACACACAAACGCACTAATGCAAACAAAGAGAACATTAATCTCTGACAGACCGGGACGTATAACAGAGTGACTGGACTTGTTGGGGTATTTCAGGCTTGGGGAAGATGTGGCTCTGTATGTCTCTATGTCTCTTAGTCACTCTCTCTCTCTCTCTCTCTCTCTCTCTCTCTTTCTCTCTGTCTACCTCTCTCTCTCTCTCTCTCTCTCTCTCTCTCTCTCTCTATCTATCTCTCTCTCCCTCCTATCCTCCGTCTCCCATTTTCTTTCGCTCATCCTCTCTCTCTCTCTCTCTCTCTCTCTCTCTCTCTCTCTCTCTCTCTCTCTCTCTCTCTCTCTCTCTCTCGCTATCTATCTATCTCTCTAGGATGAACATACCAGCGCACTAATGGACATACAAGCAAGTCATTAATTTACTTGAGTGAAACGAGTGATGATGAGGATGAGAAGGAGAAGGAGGAGGATGATGATGATGATGAGGAGGAGGAGGAGGAGGAGGAGGAGGATGATGATGATGATGAGGCGGAGAAGGAGAAGGAGGAGGAGGAGGAGTACATTGCAACTCTGTGACAACCCACTACGTCTCGTAGTGTCGTAGCTCCTAGACCTGGAGTGACCAAACGGGTCGGGGTATTTGCCGGGCCTGCCTGGAGTAATGTACACATGTACATGTATGTACCGTGCCCGGCGACTTAACTCGGGGGTTTAGGTCCCCTCAAACATACCATCGCACTAATGGACATACAAGCAAGTCATTAATTTACTTGAGACGAGGGAGGAAGATGATGATGAGGAGGAGGAGGAGGAGGAGGAGGAGGATGATGATGATGATGAGGCGGAGAAGGAGAAGGAGGAGGAGGAGGAGTACATTGCAACTCTGTGACAACCCACTACGTCTCGTAGTGTCGTAGCTCCTAGACCTGGAGTGACCAAACGGGTCGGGGTATTTGCCGGGCCTGCCTGGAGTAATGTACACATGTACATGTATGTACCGTGCCCGGAGACTTAACTCGGGGGTTTAGGTCCCCTCAAGGCCCCTCAAAGGCCCCAAAGGCCCCTCAGCCCTCTGGTCCATCGACTTGACAAATTGCTGTGTGGATCTGTCGTGACTTCTACTGGGTATTAGTGTCTGGACCCTATGTCCGAGACCTGCTGGACCTTCAGGTACTAACATACTAACAGGTAGTCAGTAAACACTTTGCGATTCACGATACGGTATCGGATGGGTTGGGTTGGGGGGTTGGGTTGGTTTAACGTCCAACAGCAGCACTATATAGGCTGTATTGTGGACGGGCCCTATGTCCGAGACCTGCTGGAAAAGGCCACGAGTCGGTGGCAGGAATGGATGGATGACTGCGGCTCTAACCACCAGGTCCAGCACACAGTGGTCAGTGGAAAGTGGACAGTGCCACAGGTCTGGGGGCTTTGCTAGGTAGGCTGACCAGACCGGATTTTGTAGATGGATGGACTTAGGGAGGGCGAGGTGGCATAGTCGGTAGTGCGCCCGACCGCTAATCGGGAGATGACACAATGTCATGCGACATGATGTTCTAACTAAGTGATGGTCTGCGTCTTGATTGCTGTTCGCCATATAAGACCCTCCAGGGGACGTTAAACCCGGAGAGAGGGAGAGAACTATCTCACTCGTTCTATAGGGAACAGATAGTCTTGTTTGCTGGTGATGACAAACACGGAGCTCCCGATTTGATATCGAGAGGTTCCTGGTTCGAATCCGGCCCAGACCACATGGAATGGACGCGATGGTCTTAATAGTTACCAATGCATGGTAAAGTGTCTCTGTTGGCAGCGCGCTCGATTTATACTCGAGACATATGGTTCGAATCCCGACCAGACCACTTGGCAATGGCGATAGACTTGGTGGTCTTAGTCTTAGGTTGTGGTGAGACCTATACAGGGATAGGTGGCTCGACAGGTAAAGCGTATATCCATTAATGAAGAGGAGACGCGGGGTAAGGGAATCTCTTTCTCTCTCCCTCTCTTTCTTCTTTTCTCTCTCTTTTTCTGTTTTTCTATCTCTCCCCTCTCTCTCTCTCTCTCTCTCTCTCTCTCTCTCTCTCTCTCTCTCTCTCTCTTTCTCTCTGGCGATGGACTTGGTGGTCTTAGTCTTAGATTCTGGTGAGACCTATACAGGGATAGGTGGCTCAGAAGGTAAAGCGTATAGTTTTTATTGATGACCTCAGGTTTAAATCGGAACCAGGTGCTCTACTGGTTGTGTAGGTTTCGGTATAATCTCCCAGGCTGAGACAGAAGCCATGGCATCCCGGCTCTGTCTCTGTTGAGCAGGGGGAGGGGGGACTTGTCAGGCATCAATCTTGGGACCCATTCCCATTCACGTTAATGTATCTATCTATCTATCTATCTATCTATCTATCTATCTATCTATCTATCTATCTATCTATCTATCTATCTATCTATCTATCTATCTATCTATCTATCTATCTATCTATCTATCTATCTATCTATCTATCTATCTATCTATCTATCTATCTATCTATCTATCTATCTATCTATCTATCTATCTATCTATCTATCTATCTATCTATCTATCTATCTATCTATTATACATATATATGTACCAGTCGCCGTGACATACACAAACAAAAAGAACAATTATGCAGCAAAGCTATTAATATACCATCGACCCAGTACACCCGTGAGAGCAATTAGACCAAGATCTAGAGTCCAGTCACCGTGACATAAATGAACAATTATTACACTAATTATTCATGCCCGTGTAGTATAATCATTAACACTACACCCTGACCCAGTAAAGTACCCGTGACACTAACACATCATATTCTGCCAACCTGCACCAACAAAGCGGAGTTTGTGCATGTGTTTTACACTTTTAACCTGCCTTCAAAGTGTGTACTGAGATACCTAGCTGAGTTGGCAGCTCTATATGGATGGGAAAGTCACGATGACACAAGGTAGATCTGATATAGTGATAGACCACCCTGCCGTTAAAGAGTACATACACATACATTACTGCGCCATTATCGCCTATAAAATCTGTACCCAGCCTATACTAATCCGTCAAAGCCCGCCCACCCATTAGGCGACTAGACACTAAAGGTAACACTAATCATAATATCCAGTGCAGATTGTGTGGCAAATGCCCCCTCTCTCTCTCTCTCTCTCTCTCTCTCTCTCTCTCTCTCTCTCTCTCTCTCTCTCTCTCTCTCTTCTTCTTCTCTCTCCGCCCCCCCTCTCTCTCTCTCTCTCTCTCTCTCTCTCTCTCTCTCTCTCTCCCCCAAAAGCACCCCAGCAACTTTGTCTTTAGTGAAATTTTACTAATATGGACCTAGAAACTAGGACAAAGATTTACCCTCCCACCCTCATCCCCCCCCCCTCCCAAAAAAAGACATAATATAATCACATGTACGGACAAATAGAGCCAATGAATATATCTTTTAACTCCTTTCTCAGAGTACCCAACTTCCATACCCCACCCCCTCTTTTTGTGATTTCCCAAACGCACCATACCCCCTCCCGTCAGTATTTTATTTCTTTTTAACCCCGATTTGTTGTTGGAGATGGTCCAGCCTACTTGGCTACCACGCTACCTTGCTACCTGGCTACCTGGCTACCTGGCTAGGCTAGGGGTCCAGAGACACTCGATGGAGATAAAAACCCCAAGGCGCATAAAATAAAACCGCATATTATTCTGGCCATGAAAAGTGCATAAAGCCTAACCCTGTGGGTTTTCATTGATGCTAACTTGGGTACGGTGGATGTTAGCAAGACCGTATAACCATCACGCTAGGGCTGTCAAACTGACGCCCAAAACGGCGCTTTTTGTAGACATTTTTCTACCTACAAGTGGTTAAGCGTTGGTCTACCAACCGGGAGGTCCTTGGTTCGAAACCTGTGATTGGTCAAAATTGTATTTTCCTCTGCCAGTACAATGTGACTGGCTGAGATAGGCGTCTCGGTGTACCTGCCCTGTGTCAGACTTTACTCTTGGAGACCGTCCACAATATAGCCTATAATTATAGTGGTGCCGTCGAATGCTTGACAACAAACAAACAGACAAACCAACCTACCTACGGTTATTGCAAAGCTATGTCCACCCACTACTGGAATATAGCACTCCGCATCTCATCTACATTTCTACCGGTGCTGTGCTTTTCCGCTCCATATCATACCTACCAACTTAAAAATAGTTATGACGGCCTTACCTCCTTGACTGGGGGGCGCGGTGGTCCAGGGGTAGAACATCGGCTTCCGACGCAAAAAGGTCCCGAGTGCGAATACTGGCAATTGCGTTCACTACTGGTTGGGTTGGTGTCAGTATAATGTGATCGGCTGAGACAGGAGTCATGGTATCCCCGCCCTGTCTCGTGTGTAGAGGCACATAAAATTTTCAGACGTCTGTCTTGGGGCCCGTCCACAATATAGCCTATGTAGTGCTGATGTTGGACGTTAAAACCAACTCAACTCAACTCAACTCAACCTCCTTGACTCTCTTTCTCTCAATACTTTCCCATTCCATAGCTGCTAGTCGCTGTTGTTTTGTTGTTTTTTTTTGCCCATCTGCTATCGTCGATTTCATTCTTTAGATATGACCAATCATTTTCAACTTCTGTTTGGCTAAACGTTCTGCTACAAAAGTATCTTTAAAACATGTTGTTTTATTTCTGATTTCGCGATATAGCATTAAACTTTATCTTGAGACGTTGATTCTATATCATTATTTGCCCATCAGTTTTCAATAATTTCGTTCTTGCGATAATTATGGCTTACACATTCCCACTTCTGTACCGGCTGAGACAGGAGTCATGGTATCCCCGCCCTGTCTCGTGTGTGGCAGCACATACCCATGTCAAACGTCCATCTTGGGGCCCGTTCACAATATAGTCTATATAGTGCTGCTGTTGGACGTTAAACCAACCCAACAACAACAACAACAACAATAACAACAACAACAACCCAATTCTGTTTGGGGACACATTCTGTTATAAAATTCTCTTTAAAACCGATTTGCTCTCTTACAGGTCGACACGCTTTTTTCTCCTTGGCCTAAAAAAATTTTTTTTTAATTATTAAAAAAAAAATGTTTGACTTTCACCAAAACCTGCCCACTTTGGCGGTTACTTGGGTTGACAGGTCCTCATTCCTTCACCGCATTAAGTATGTATTTATTCCTGACCGTTTGAGGTGGAGACACACCCGGACAATTTGTGCGGACATGAAACAAAGGTGGACGCTGTCCATCAGTCACTCGGACTGTGGTCTTTGTCTGGCGGGGGGTTTAGATTTAGATTTATATTCACGGGATTTAGGGATAACGCCAGTCCACCCTGTGACATGGGAAACTGTATTACATGTATTGTTATTATTGTCGGGCAGTCAAAGCAATAGCTTTATATTTGCGGGTTTCTTTCTCAGTTTCCATGTTCTCTCCCTTTCTCTGTCTGTCTTTCTATCTATATCTCTATCTCTCTCTCTCTCTCTCTCTCTCTCTCTCTCTCTATCTATCTACCTACCTATCGCTTTCCATTGTATAACTAAAATTTATGTATACATGCCTATCTATGCGCTTCTGTTGAAGACGATACCTATAACTAAGCTACTCCAACACCCAGCACTTTCCCACCATTCCACCCAATATTAGAATATAGATAGGCATGTATACATAAATTTTAGTTATACAATGGAAAGCGATAGGTAGATAGATAGATAGATAGATAGATAGATAGATAGATAGATAGATAGATAGATAGATAGATAGCGCTTCTGTTGAAGACGATACCTATAACTAAGCTACTCCAACACCCAGCACTTTCCCACCATTCCACCCAATATTAGAATTGTTACCAAAATGTCCACACACCACCTCCTTGTACATATCTCAGAAGAGAAGTTAAAACAATACACGTTCAACGTGTACCCCTTCCCTCCCTTATCGGGGCTTTTTCTCCCTACAACACTCTGCATTTTTCCAAATTCCACCCAATATTAGAGTTGTTACCAAAATTAAATACACGTATCCACACACCACCTCCTTGTACATATCTCAGAAGAGAAGCTAAAACAATACACGTTCAAAGTCACAAAGAGTACCCTTTCCCTCCCTTATCCGGACCATTTCTCCCTCCAAAACTCTGCATTTTTCCCACCATTCCACCCAATATTAGAATTTTTACCAAAATTCAATATCCGCACACCATCTCCTTATACATATCTCAGAAGAGAAGCTAAAACAATACACGTTCAAAGCGTACCCCTTCCCTCCCTTATCGGGGCTTTTTCTCCCTACAACACTCATATTAGAATTTTTACCAAAATTCAATGTCCACACACCATCTCCTTATATCTCATTTCCAAAGTCCACCCAACATTAGAGTTGTTACCAAAATTAAAAAGACGTATCCACACACCACCTCCTTGTACATATCTCAGAAGAGAAGCTAAAACAATACATGTACACGTTCAAAGTGTACCCTTTCTCTCCCATATGGGGGCCATTTCTCCCTCCCAGGCTCCCACTGACTTACGCTACAGACCACATAATGTTAAGCCTGGTTTTATGTCCTGCGTCTAGGCCTGCCCAAAGACCCTGCAGGACCTACCACAGATCTTGCGATCCAGGATATGATAATGGATAACGTAATCGCACCCCTCAGGTATGGGAGTTTGCCATAGACATATAACTACCCCTAGACCGCTTACAAAAAATGCCGCCCCCTTTGTGGTAGTTATATAAATCTATGGAGTTTGCGGCTCCCTTATTGGCTAATTAAGTCTTGGATATAGCTTTGGTTGGAAACCTGCGTACTGCGTAGACACTCCTACAAGTCACATCATCATCGATGGTGTCAGTATAATGTGACCGACTGAGACAGGAGTCATGGTATCTCCGCCCTGTCTCGTGTGTGGCAGCACATAAAATTGGCAGACGTCCGTCTTGGGGCCCGTCCACAATATAGCCTGTATATTTCCCATTCTCTGTTACCCATTCTCTGTTATATACATTATTTTATATATCATTATTCTCCACCGCCCCCCCCCCTTTCCCCACAGACTAGTGCAAGATCGCTTGACAGCGGCACGGAAACATAATAATGGCACGCAAACCCCGAATTGTGACGGCACGATGACCAGTGGCGCTTATCGCGAAGTCTCTATCTGTGGCGGTCCGTACCAAACAGGCAAACGCCTGTCCTCACCAGCGATATGGTAATCGTCGCTTAATATATTATTTGTCACGGCGTATCCCTCTATGCCTTCATCACGTTCTCTTGGTCTCTCCACCAGATATTTCAGCCACATTATATGGTTCGCGATCCACACAAGCTTAACAGATGACGTAATTACGCCCTTCAAGGATGGGTTTTTCTGATCGCCCATTGGCTCCGGGGGAGCGCGGTGGTCCAGGGGTAGAACATCGGCTTCCGACGCAAAAGGTCCTGAGTTCGAATCCTGGCTGTTGCGTTCCCTACTGGTTGGGTCGGTGTCAGTATAATGTGACCGGCTGAGACAGGAGTCATGGTATCCCCGCCCTGTCTCGTGTGTGGCAGCACATAAAATTGTCAGACGTCCGTCTTGGGGCCCGTCCACAATATAGCCTATAAAGTGCTGCTGTTGGACGTTAAACCAACCCAATTCCCCAACTCCCACCCCAACCCCCTGCCCATTGGCTCCGTAAGTCTAAGGTAGCGCTATGATTGGACGCCGGTACAGATATCCTTGCCTATCGTCACCGCCCTGTTATGAGCGCTGTTGTCGCAAAACGTCCATTTTTTCGTGGTGTCCCCACTGAGGTTTCAGCGACATTTAATGCGGTGACGACGCCCAAGGGACATAACCGCTTACCCGTTATATGGGTCCAGAGGTTTCAGGTAAAGGAGGTACCAGGTGGCTCAGTTGGTAGAGCTCTGGACTGGCAAGCAGGAGATCCGAGGTTCGAATTACAGCTAGCTGGTACACCTGTCTCAATATGACGTTGTTTGTGAAAACTCATAATAGTTTTCAAATATACTCCTTTCTCTCTCTCTCTCTCTCTCTCTCTCTCTCTCTCTCTCTCACTCTCTCTCTCTCTCTCTCTCCCCCTCTCTCTCTTTATCACACACCTACACACACAAACACACACATAACACCTGAACCTATCAGCGACATGCCTAATAACACCCAATCACCCAAACTTGCCTACGCAGCCGATTGGATTCCAACACACCAATCTAACAATGGAGCGATATTGAAAAAAAAAGCCAAGATACCACTGCCTGAAAAGAATACCTTGATACATGGTACCTCAGAACGAACACACCAAAGCCAGTGTCGCCAATGTTTCCACCGCACAACCATCACACTCATCATCCGTATTGCAGAAGAATTACAAGCATGTACATGTACTGCCAACAGATCAAAATCCTAAATATCTGAGTGTCACACTCACTCACTTACTTACTTACCTACTTACTTACTTACTTACTTACTTACTTACTGAGGAACATAGGGACAAAGCAACGCCTCTCCAACTGACTCGGTTCTGGGCATCCCTCTTCAGTTCAGTCCATGTCTTGCCAGCACTTCTAATCTCTGCCTCCATACTTCTTCGCCATGTCTGTTTAGGTCGTCCAACTTTCCGCGTGTCACACTTGATAGACAACTAATAAGAAAGATGTACCTTATCTTATCCGATCTTACTTACCTATCTTAACCTGACCAAAAGATAATGAGAGTTAGAGCTACGTCTCGAGATAGCTCGCTTGGCGGCGCTCAGGAGTGGTTTGGGGTTCGAATCTCAGCTATATGACTATTGGGGCAACTCTCTCTCTCTCTCTCTCTCTCTCTCTCTCTCTCTCTCTCTCTGTTTGCCTGTGTGTGCATGTCTGTCTGTGTGTGTATTTGTATGTGTGTATGTGTGTGTGTGTTTCTGGTGTATGTGTGTATGAGTTGTTGATGCTGCCGACTGCCGTGCAAGGCCCTGGGTGTTTTGTTGTCTTTGCCTGTGTTTGTCTGTGTGTATGTATGTGTGTGTGTGTGTTTCTGCTGTATGTGTGTATGAGCTGTTGATGCTGCAGTGCAAGGTCCCTGGGTGTTTTGTTGTCTTTGTCTGTGTTTGTCTGTGTGTGTGTGTATGTGTGTGTATTTCTGGTGTATGTGTGTATGAGTTGTTGATGCTGCCGACTGTCGTGCAAGGTCCCTGGGTGTTTTGTTGTCTTTGCCTGTGTTTGTCTCTGTGTTTGTCTGTGTGTATGTGTGTATGTGTGTGTGTTTCTGGTGTGTATGTGTGTGTATGAGTTGTTGATGCTGCCGACTGCCGTGTCAGGTCTCTGGGTGTTTTGTTGTCTTTGCAGCCGTGGCGTGTTTATTCAGTGAAAGCTCGACCCATCCACCAAGCTCTGACAACCAACCACCACCAACCACCAACCACCAGCCTCCATCCCTAGCTGGCCTGTTAGAGCGGCCCCTCACAGATAGATTAGATACTTTGCGATAATTAGCCTAATTGCGAAAACGAAGACGACATGGAAGCTCGATACATCCACCAAGCTCTGACAACCACCAGCCTCCATCCCTAGCTGGCTTGGGCTTGTTAGAGCGCCCCCTCACAGATAGATTAGATACCTTGCAGTAACTAGCCTCATGGCGAAAGTGAAGACGATCATGGAAGATAATACTCACCGGCGTTCAGTAGTAGCTTTATCCAACAGCTTTGACAACCACCAACCACCAACCACCAACCACCAACCACCAGCATCCATCCCTAGCTGGCTTGTTAGAGCGCCCCCTCACAGATAGATTAAATACCTTGCGATGATTAGCCTCATGGCGAGAGTAAAGACGATATGGAAGAGAATACGCAGTTACGCACCGGCGTTAAGTAGTAGCTTTATCCAACACTCGACTTGGTTAGCCAATGGACAATCATAAAATCCCATGTCTAGACTTCAGGAGCTAATGAGCAAGACGTAGTGAGCCAATGAGCCTTCAAAAAAAAACATTTGTAGATTTATATAACCAATAAGTACTCAGAAAAGTACCGTGTCTAGACTTTGGTAACCAACGAGTGGTCAGAAAATCTCATGTATAGACACCGTTTTTATCCTCAAGACTTCTTCGTTTGTTATTCTGTTCTTTTTGTAACGTATTTTTTGCTAGACGTCTAAATACCCACATCTCTAAAGCGTCTAGTTTTTTAACTGATACTTTGTATAGAGTCCATGTTGCATCGCCGTGTAGCAGTAAGGAAATTATGTTTATTGCTCTTAGTTTTAGATCTGTTGAAATTCCTCTTGACATGAGCAGTCAGAAAGCCCCACGTCTAGACATAGGTAACCAATGAACGATCAGAAAGCCCCACGTCTAGACATAGGTAACCAATGAACGATCAGAAAACCGCATGTCTAGACATAGGTAACCAATGAACGATCAGAAACCGCATGTCTAGACATAGGTAACCAATGAACAATCAGCAAACCACATGTCTAGACATAGGTAACCAATGAACGATCAGCAAACCACATGTCTAGACATAAGTAACCAATGAACGATCAGCAAACCCCATGTCTAGACATAGGTAACCAATGAACGATCAGCAAACTGCATGTCTAGACCTAAAGAACCAATGACAAATCAGAGAACATTGTGGGCTGTAAGTACAATGTCTTGGAAGCTTATGACAATCCGTAAGCCTTTTTAATTATTCATCGCATATTTCTACGACGAGTCGTAAGCTACGGCGACGTTATACTCAGCACCCTTTGTCTAAGGTTGTGATCATGTGATGCGTTCTAGTCATGTTGATCGCAACGTCTACAATTGTTTGCGGTACACATGTACCAGCTCTCAGCCCTGGTTAGCTTGCATGCACGTCTCTGGTTTGTGCCTCCAGCCCATCACTGACCGAGTATGTTCGGGTTGGAACTTGTGTTCTGTCGAGGTCTCTCGTACTCTGCTCCGTCTGTAGAGCTGCTAAACACAGCATCCATCAGACAGTGCAGATGTAGGCAGAAACGTGTAAGCAACTGAGTACAATAATACGCTCTCTGGAGTCAGGTATATTTTTCTAGGTGTGGGTACAGAGAGAAAGCAGGGTGAAATGTCTCTTTCCTGATTGGCTAGAATAAGTACATTGTGGTGTACAACAATATTATTAGTGTCGCCTAAATACACATATTGACAAGTGACCAGATAATTGGGTAATTCCGAGAAAATTATTCATATTTCCTGGAAAGACGAGTGTGAAAATCCTTTTGCCGGGAGAGATAGTGAGCTGTCTTTGCATCTCCCACACCACATACATGTAGTTTCATTTAGGAATAACCAAAGTTAATTACGGTATATCCCAGCTGTTGCTTTACATTCACGAAATATTCAAGCATTAGTATACGCAATGATTTGTGTGTGTGTGTGGGGGGGGGGGGGGGGGTATAATTATTGTTACATGCTTTGCAATTGGCGTAACAATAACAGATTAGGGTGGGAATTGTTCCGGGTTTAACAGACCTATCCATGCCTGTGATAGAAATATCTTTTACTGCAGCTCTTGAACTACACACACTAAAAGTATAATTAGTAGCATTCCATTATACAAATCTTATACATAATTCAGAATACACAATACAGAATACAGAATACAGAATACAGAATAAAATACAGAATACAGAATACAGAATACAGAATACAGAATACAGAATACAGAATACAGAATACAGAATACAGAATACAGAATACAGAATACAGAATACAGAATACAGAATACAGAATACAGAATACAGAATACAGACATACAGAATACAGAATACAGAATACAGAATACAGAATACAGACAGACAGAATACAGAAGACAGACAGACAGACAGACAGACAGACAGACAGACAGACAGAAAGAGAGACTGACAGACAATACAGACAGACAGACAGACAGACAGACAGACAGACAGACAGACAGACAAACAGACAGACAGACAGACAGACAGACAGACAGACAGACAGACAGACAGACAGACAGACAGACATGGCGATACCCCATACCACGGGGGGCGCACAAGATAAGGATTAAGCACAACCTTGCAACCCGCATTCCAACAATTAGCCAAAAACAACGTCAACAGGCAGACAGACAAGCAGACAGACAGACAGACAGACAGACAGACAGACAGACATACATGGCGATACCCCATACCACATGTGAAGAACAAGATAAGGATTAAGCACAACCTTGCAACCTGCATTCCAACAATTAGCCAAAAACAACGTCAGACGCAAAAACTGCAGTGAAAAGACAACAAGCCAACACCACTTAAGCAAACAATAGCTCGGCCCACCCAAAAATTGCTGTACCCACATACACACAAACACACTTACACACCTGCAAGCTACACACATGCAAAATACACACCCACACACCCATGCACACACAGTGTAAACAAAAAACTGGAGTTGTCATAACACACGATCCTGGTGAAAACTGACAGACAAGGTGTTTTCTTTGACCGCTTTCAAATTGTTCCTCAAATTGTTCATCATCGCTGAATTATTGAAGGAATGCTTTTCTCTGTCTGTCTCATTGTGAGTATGAAATTCAATTAATGGATTTTATGTATGACCAAGGAAAAATTAATTCACTATGGATAATAGAGTTGTTTTTTCTCATCTTATCTTATTTGTCTGACAGTGTGTTTG
>RQTK01001070.1:45925-50925 GCA_003991915.1 Elysia chlorotica
AGAGAGAGAGAGAGAGAGAGAGAGAGAGAGAGAGAGAGAGACGCACACAGAAAAAGCGCGAAGGGAGTGAAAGAGAGACATACAGATCAACAAAAAGACAAAGATAAAACACCCTCTTGAGTATAATGCAATTTTTTGGCATATAAAAAACAACAACCAATATTCCGAATTTTTACTGCGTAAGGGTAGAACTGAGTTCGAACTAAATGGAAATCAATACAATAATTAAAAACGATTTTTTAAAAAGAAGTTAATAAATGAATGTTGCAATGAATAAAATAATTACTGTTGAAATATAAAAAAGGTTGCTGAAATTGAATAAACGACTGTTGAAATAATAAAAAAAATGATTGATTTAAAAATAAACACCATTCTTGAGAATTAATACGTAAAAAATGAAATAATTAATAGAACGAGTGAATAATTTATAAATAAAGAAAACGTAAAAGAAGAGAAAATAGAAAAAGAAGAAGTAGAAGAATGAAAAAAAGACACAAAAAAACTTAGAAAGAAAGAAAGAAATATTAAATCAATAATTATATAGATACGCAGAAATACATAAACAAGAAATAACTAAAAACATATTTTAAAAGTTATAAATAAATAAGTTCATTTATTTATTTATCTATTTATTTATCTATCTATCTCTATTTATGTATACACTTATTCATATACCGTTTTCTCTATCTATCTCTCTCTATCTTACCTTTTCCACAGCACTACTTTCTTCGAGTTTTGTTCGTAGCTTCTAATAACTCTCGCTGGATCTCAGAAAGTCAGAACTGGAAAAGCCGGACATACAAACCGCCTGGTTATCTGTCTTTTCTCGCTATCTACTACTTTGTCATTCTCTTCTCTTTCTCCTTTAAATATCTCTTCCTCTCTCTCATTCTCTATTGCGCCGTATAGGATCCCCCAGGGGAACCTAGGAGACGTTAAACCCGGAGAGAGGGAGAGAATTCTCTCCCTTCTTCTATAGAGAACTTCATTCTCTATTGTGCGCCCTCTCTTTCCGTCTAACCTCTCTCCCATTTTTCTCTTCCTCTTCTATCCTCTCCGTATTTTCTCTCTCTCGCTCTCTCTGCTCTCTCTCTGGCTCTCTCTCTCTCTCTCTCTCTCTCTCTCTCTCTCTCTCTCTCTCTCTCTCGTCTATCCCTAGCTCCACATAACTGTGTGGGCAATGGGCATGGAAGGACGAACGACAGAAACCAAGCGTGGGCCTATTTCTCCGCCCACCCAGCCTCTCTCTAGTCCCGCGTCTGCTGAGCCAAGAGGGCTGGCCAATGGGGCGCCTTTCTCGCTGTATCACAGCACTAGCACTTCGCGGCGCATTCTTTCGGGTGGGTTGCGGTGACACTGTGGTCTGCTAGTTGCTAGGGCGGGGGTGGGTGGGGGGAGGGGTTTGGAAGGTAAACCGCGAAAGTTAGAGGGAAGGGGTGGAGTGCCCGTCCGTCGCTTGTTGTCCCAGAATTCAGCCTGTCAGACAGTCAGAGCCAGGCGATTCAACCCTGCAACCTTGTGAGATTGAGGGGGTGGGAAGGGAAGGGTAGCGGTACAAGGAGACGGAAAAGGGGCGGGTAGAGGGGAGGGGTACACAGATTTTCAGCAGAAGGTGGAGAGTCCACTCAAGTGTCATGCGCATTGCGATACTAGTTGGCTGGCTAGGCATCTCGGCGTTCCCTAGGTCTAAACTGCAGAAAAATAGCGGAACAACACAACTCTCACTTTCTTCTCCCTCCCCACCTCTTCTTTCTATCCGTGGGCCCA
Source organism: Elysia chlorotica (assembly GCA_003991915.1). Taxonomy (NCBI): domain Eukaryota; kingdom Metazoa; phylum Mollusca; class Gastropoda; family Plakobranchidae; genus Elysia; species Elysia chlorotica. Next base: position 47,693 of record RQTK01001070.1, read on the forward strand.
GAGTGGTCTACCCTGTTTAGTGTAACAGACTAACGGACTAGGCTAACGGTCGCCGAGTGTTGTGAAGTTCTTCACTGAAGTTCACTCTCCAGTCTTTGCCTGCTTACTTTCTTTCTTTTCTACAAGGCTGAGTTTAGGCAATTGATAGTAGGCCTAGTAAAGATGTTCAAATAAAAATTTGAATACAATGTACATATACTAAGGCACTAAATACATACACAAATACAATATACTAATGCACTAAATATATACACAAATACAAATTACAACAACAAAAAACAACAACAATAATAATAATTATAACAAAAACAAAATAATAATAATAATAATTGTACATTGTATTCAAATTTTTATTTGAACATCTTTACTAGGCCTACTATCAATTGCCTAAACTCAGCCTTGTAGAAAAGAAAGAAAGTAAAAACAATGGTGATAGGAAGGCGAAGAAATTGTCTCCACTTTGTATTTAATTCTTTTTTATTTTATAAATGGCATGTGTATTGCTAGGATTATACCCCCGATTATTTTTTGTTGTTGTTTTGTGGATGCAATTGAACCTCATATAAAGAATCGGACAACAATTTTTACGTTTTGGGAACAAAAAAAAATGTGCCAAATAGACAATGGCAAGGTTTGTGGATTCCAAGATGGGAGAAAATTTAATGCAGCAGTAAAAAAAAAAAAAAATTCATGGAATGGGCGTTGAATTCAAGTTTGAGGGCGAATTGGGCGCGGGTTGATTGGTAGTGAAATCTTCTGCGTCAGGAAACAAAAGTAACGCCCTACCAACAAAAAATTGGGAGGGCATGGAAAGTTGAATGGAAATGGAACCCAAGCGAAACTGTTGCAATGGTGTACGGTAGTGGATACATTAAATTTTAACATATTTAGTAACTTCTGTGTGACATAATGTGTGCGCTGAAAATCTTATCTTTAGGGGCCTACAGTTTATTATTTTATTGTACAAAATCGAAACGAAGGGTCTTTTTTTATTTTATTTTTTGTCTTTCTATTTTTACTTTAGTCCTTTGTTCTTAAGTTCAAGTTGGTGACTATTTTATTATAATAATTTCTACACATTTTTAGTCACCCCTACGCCTTAATTGGTCCTTGACTGTGTACTAAATGAATTGTCTTAAGTGTACTATGTACTATGAGTCTCCAGCCTGTTAGTGTGATTATATATTATTACTTAAGGGGTCTACAGATCGTAGGTTAGAACTTATGTCTAAGGGTGGTGGTCGGGCCAAAACAAAACCGCTGTTGATCATTATATATACCCATAGATATATAATCAGATCATGTAATAAACACACAGTTTTACAATAAATACATACAATAACTACATGCAAGAAACTGATGAAGCCATTAAAGGCGTAACGTATACATGTATTTTTTCTATTTCTAGTAAGTTGCTTGATTTATTGTGTCCCTCAGTTGCTAAGTTGTGCGTATTCTTCTCTTTATTATTATAAATTATTATTCCTATTACTTGTGCACATGCATCTACTGTTAGGTCCTTAGCAACTGAGTAGGTGTACTCTTTAGTGTTGTGCTCTTGATTCCTTTTTGGATACATTTTTTTACATGCAAGAAGGACATACAAAAAAGGTACATACAGCTATCATCAAGTTGAGGGTTCATCTACGTTATACATTATAACAACTGTTTTTTGTTGTTGTTGTTTTTTTCTTTGCACCCCCTCACTATTTCTATTGATTAGTACGTTTTACGAGAAAGAGGGGAGACGTGGAACATGACTTGTGTGTCTAGTGCTGTTGGGAGTTGGTTGGGTTGGTTTAACGTCCAACAGCAGCACTATATAGGCTATATTGTGGACGGGCTCCAGAACGGACGTCTGACAATTTTATGTGATGCCACACACGAGACAGGGTGGGGATACTATGACTCCTGTCTCAGCCGGCCATATTATACTGACACCGACCCAACCAGTAGGGAACGCAACAGCCAGGATTCGAACTTGGTACCTTTTGCGTCGGAAGCCGATGTTCTACCCCTGAACCACCGTGCTTTTTTTAATTTAAAACGATAAACTAGTACACGTACTAAATTGCTTTGATTAGGTCTAAATTACAATTATAAATGCCATTCTAACTTTGTGTATACTTAGGGGGTAGTTTGAAATCCGAGAGAATACCAGATAACTACAGGACGCAACTACATGTAGATAGATGATTGGGTAGGTTGTGGGTAAATTATTATGTAAGTTGATTGATAAGTAGGTAGCTCATAAAAGTAGGTAGATGGGTAGGTAGATATAAAATAGTTATGTAAAATGGTTGATATATAATAGTGTAGGTAGGTAGGTAGGCAGGTAGATAGAATAATAGGTATGTAAATAGGTATACACGTAGGTAGAAAACTAGAATACATGTTAATATACAGCTAAGTAAGTAGGTTGGTAGCTAATTAGGTAGGTATGTAGGAAGGTAGGTAGGTAATATAATTTATAGATAAGTACATAGGTAGTTAAACAGATAGAAAAAGATATAGATAAGTAGGTAGGTAGGTAGGCAAACAGCTAAACAGTCTAATCATATCAAGCTACACAAACAAAAAACCTCCCTGTAAACCTAACACTATCTTTGTGCGTCACAAACCCGTGAAACAAATGGGGATTTTTTTTAAATTTTGAATGTTGTCATCGTCGTTGTGTAAACAATAGCTTATCCTATTAGCGCTGATCCTTCCTTCTCGCCCCTCGTCACAACCACAACCACAACCACAACCAGTGAACCAGTCCTACCGATCCGTGGGTAGTATGAACCAGGACACTGGTTGGTTGGTTGTTGGTTGGGGTTCGTTTAACGTCCAACAGCAGCACTATATAGGCTATATTGTGGACGGGCCCCAAGACGGACATCTGACAATTTTATGTGCTGCCACACACGAGACAGGGCGTGGATACCATGACTCCTATCTCAGCCAGTCACATTATACTGACACCGACCCAACCAGTAGGGAACGCAACAGCCAGGATTCGAGCTCGGGACCTTTTGCGTCGGAAGCCGATGTTCTACCCCTAGACCACCACGACCCCCAGTATGAACCAGGACACTGGTAGAACCAGAGACTGTCTAGTGTCTACATGTATAGTGTATTTTACCAGAGGATTTGCGATCGACACGTAGATAATGGATAGCATAATCCGGCCCTTTAAGCACGGATTTCTCTGACCGCTCATTGGCTCTATACGTCTTGAATAGAGCTAT
>RQTK01001070.1:53425-67453 GCA_003991915.1 Elysia chlorotica
CTGTCTGCCTGTCTGTCTCTTTCTCCCTCTCTGTCTGTCTGTCTATCTCTCACCCTCTCTCTCTCTCTCTATCTCTCTCTCTCTTTCCTCTCTCTCTCTCTCTCTCTCTCTCTCTCTCTCTCTCTACCTTTATTTAGTCTAAAAATGCACGGCTGAAAAGAATCACTATACGTGTTCAACTTTACGATTATTTTAATAATAATTGTTCTTCTAATCGTATCCCACGCTACTCTCTCTCTCTCTCTCTCTCTCTCTCTCTCTCTCTCTACCTTTATTTAGTCTAAAAATACATGGCTGGAAAAGAATCACTATACGTGTTCAACTTTACGATTAATTTAATGATAATTGTTCTTCTAATCCGTATCCCACGCTAAGTTACGATGACTGTCTGTGTATGTCTGTCTATCTCTCTCTCTCTCTCTCTCTCTCTCTCTCTCTCTCTCTCTCTCTCTCTCTCCCTGTCTGTCTGTATGTCTGTCTGTCTGTTTGTCTCTCCCTCTCATCCTGTCTGCCTGTCTGCCTCTCTCTCTCTCTCTCTCTCTCTCTCTCTCTCTCTCTCTCTCTCTCTACCTTTATTTAGTCTAGAAATACACGGCTGAAAAGAATCACTATACGTGTTCAACTTTACGATTAATTTAATAATAATTGTTCTTCTAATCCGTATCCCACGCTAAGTTACGATGACTGTCTGTGTATGTCTCTGTATGTCTGTCTGTCTCTCTGTCTCTCTCTCTCTCTCTCTCTCTCTCTCTCTCTCTCTCTCTCTCTCTCTCTCTCTCTCTCTCTCTCTCTCTCTCTCTCTCTACCTTTATTTAGTCTAGAAATGCACGTCTGAAAAGAATCACTATAGGCCTATGTGTTCAACTTAACGATTAATGAAATAAGAATTGTTCGCCCAATCCGCATCCCACGCTAAGTTACGATGACTGTCTCTGTCTGTCTCTTTCTCCCTCTCTGTCTCTCTCTCTGTCTATCTCTCTCTGTCTCTCTTCCTGTCTGTCTGTCTGTCTGTCTATCTCTCACTCTCTCTCTTTCTCTCTCTCTCACTCTCTCTCTCTTTCTCTCTTCTCTCTCTCTCTCTCTCTCTCTCTCTCTCTACCTTTATTTAGTCTAGAAATACACGGCTGAAAAGAATCACTATACGTGTTCAACTTTACGATTGTTTTAATTATAATTGTTCGTCCAATCCGCATCCCACGCTAAGCTACGATGACTGTCTCTGTATGTCTCTGACATCTTAAGTTCCTTTGTCTCGTAGGACCGGGTGGGTATATTTACACGCTATATCCAAAAAAAAAAGAAGGAAAAAAAAAGAGAAAAAAAAGAAGGAAAGAAAAGAAAAAAAGAAAAAGAAAAGTAAATGACACGGTAAAGTTAGCATGCCCTTAACGAAAGAACCTTATTACATGTAATATTATTATCTAGAGCTAACATTAATTCTAGTCCACATTGTGTCTTTCTCGTGTTTTTATCTTGGCTTGGTAGGCCTATCATTATTTCTTATCTTCCAATCGCGTATTTGTCGTTAGCTTGGGTGCTGAGTTTGGGTCGAAACACATAAATTCTACAAAAACACATCGTAAGTACAAGATCGGGGTAATGACACTCGTCTTAAGAGTTTACAAGATACATTATTCGTAGCCTTACGACAAGGTGTAAGTTTACAGGGATATTGTACTTGCGAGCCAAACACGTGAAGTTAGTGAGTTGGTTAAATTAGGTCCAACGTCAGCTGCGAGACTTCATGTTGTGGGCGGGTCCCAGGACTAACTTCTGACATTTTAACGTGTCGCCACTTAGACTCAGTGCGGGGATACCAGAACCCTTGTATGTACGTATTACTATTAATATTTGCCCATCATAGTTATGCTGACATCGAATCAACAAAAATTTAATATGGGATGAAAACATTGGACAAAGTAATGAGTTTTGTCTGATCGGGCACCTCCTCCCAAGGGGGGCGCAGTGGTCCAGGGGTAGAACACCGGCTTCCGACGCAAAAGGTCCCGAGTTCGAATCCTGGCGATTACGATCCCTACTGGATGGGTCGGTGTCAGTAAAATGTGACCGGCTGAGACAGGAGTCATGGTATCCCCCGCCCTGTCTCGTGTGTGACAGCACATAAAATTGTCAGACGTCAGTCTTGGGCCCCGTCCACAATATAGCCTATATAGTGCTGATGTTGGACGTTTAACCAACTAAACTCCAACTCACAAACCTTCTTCGCCATCCGTATTGTAACACTCAATGCTCTAATGATATAAAACGCTTTAAAACTTGCACTAGTTAGGCCTAATTAGCCTAAGTTAAATTTTGGATAGGTCGAGCTCAACTAAAGTTGTCTCTAGATTTGGGTGGGGAAGTGGATGGTCTAGCATTTTAAAAGTTTTAGACAGATAGACAGACACACAGACACAGAAATAGACTGAGGGAGAGAGAGAGAGAGAGAGAGAGAGAGAGAGAGAGAGAGAGAGAGAGAGAGAGAGAGAGAAAGAGACAGACAGAGTTGTTGTTGTTGTTGTTGTTGTTGTTGTTGTTGTTGTTGTTTTATTGTTGTTGTTTTTGTTGTTGTTATTATCATCATCCTAATCTTCATCATTATTATTATTAATACATGTACATTATACATGTATAACAAACTAATTTAATATTACATGTATCATTCTCTTTCTGTCTCTTCACAGCACTAGTTTCTCTCAACATCCAAAGATAAGATCCGATCACCAAGTACCACATTAACCATCCCAGTGAAACCGCACCACGACATAGTGTAGCGCTGGCAACATGCTTAGATATTCGCCAATCCTCGTAGAGTCTTGAGGAACCTGCTGAACTTTTCGATACATATAGGCCCTATACACGTATAAGGTAAGAATCAAACTAGGTGCACATATGTGTATCTCATTATATTATTGTGCTAGTCTTTTATGAACATTTTATTTTATCTGTTTTTTTTTTTTTTGTTTTTTTTTGTTGTTTTTTTTTTGGAAAGCATTATCCAGGTGAAAAGTTTTTCTAAATTTATCCTATGTTATTGCACAAATCTCACTCTAGATTTGTTAAAACAATAAAAAATATATTAAAAAAAAAATCTAAAAAAAAAAGAATAAAAAAAATTTCATACTGAAACTTTGCGCCTGTGTAAACATTCATTTTTTTATTTATTTTTTTTTTTTAATTTTTTTTTTATAACTACAAGCAGTGAAGTTATATTTGACTTTTTGTTATTGATATTATTTTTTGGTTTATCTAATTTCTTTGTGTAGGATTCTACATTCTAAAAGCTCTGTTATTACATGTGTAGGCCCTATTTTACTACATCTACACAATTTTAACATTTTCTAATAACCGTAATTATTATTGTTGCTGTTGCTGTGGTTGTTATAGTTTTTGTTGTTGTTTTTTAATGTTGTTGTTGTTTTCGTTGTTGTTTTTTTGTTGTTGCTGCTGCTGTTGGTTATTTTTATTTTTTTCATTACACATATTTTTTTAATGCTTTTTGTGTACGTGACTGTGTTTTTTTTTTCAATAGTCAATGTGAACAACTGTTAATTTCGTAATGTTCTCTGCTACTACAATCTTGGTGCTTTATTTCTTTACTTTTCTTTCTTTTAACGTCTCCAAACTGTGATGCAGCCTCTAAAGTCTTTATAATTATGGGGAGGGAAATATTGTCCTTACAACACTTTGAATAGAGGTATGACTTAACTAATAGTAACTGATTTTTTCTCTGGTTCCTTTTCTTTCTTTTCTAAAAAAATAAAATAAAAAATGGGGGAAGCTTTAACTGCATCGGTAAGGAATTCATTGTTGGTGAACCACGAATTACTACAATCTGGTAGGCTATTGCGATTTCGATTTCAAAGACGAATCAAAACAAAAACTCAAACCGACATTATCTTTGTGCTGTTTACACATCCTAGATAAGGTCAGAATAATTTTTACGGAAAAGGAACAAAATGTTATCATTTACACATTTAGTTATCTAACGCTATTTTTTCCAATAAGTAAAATCTGTATTTTGGTTTAAATTTTACGTCACGGAAATTTTTCTAAAGAATCCTGTATGTAGAGTACCTCTAAAAACACGGTTATAATTATTTATACAATATTATTTAGTTTGCTTACACGTTTTCAATATAAGAATACAATCATATTAATTTTGTTATTCAGTTTCTGAAAAACCCTTTAAGGAATTGGGTATTTTACAGTCTGTAATCATACCTATCGTACATAATTAATTTTCAAACTAAAGATTTTCTTATTGTTTTTGAAAAGTTTTACTTCTCCCAGGTTTCGCTAGGAATCCTATACATTGTACTAAGAGAACGTTTTAAACATTTTCACACTAAAACTTTTTAATAAGACCGTGGCAGATGGTTTCTGATACATGTAACACACACCCCACCCAATGATTCTACATGTATAAAATTAATATCCGGCTTTTTTTTTTTATTCACGTGACAAAAACTAAACTGCGAAAATTCAACTTGCCAACTTGGTGTCAGTAGCGATGTTTATTTTCTCACCTATGTGTAATTGAAGACTGGCTTGAGAAACGTTGAGACAGTGTAGACTTCGCGATGCTTACGAAGATAGCAGATGACTTAATAACGCCCATGATTTTCATATTGCTCATTGACGCCGTAAGTCTAGGCTAAAGGCTAGAGCATATTCTGTGCATGTCGTCCAGGGGTAGAACATCGGCTTCCTACGCAAAAGGTCCCGAGTTCGAATCCTGGCTGTTACGTTCCCTACTGGTTGGGTCGGTGTCAGTATAATGTGACCGGCTGAGACAGGAGTCATGGTATCCCTGACAGGAGTCATGGTATCCCCGCCCTGTCTCGTGTGTGGCAGCACATAAAATTGTCAGACGTCCGTCTTGGGGCCCGTCCACAATATAGCCTATATATAGTGCTGCTGTTGGACGTTAAACCAACCCAACCCAACCAACCAACCAACCAACCGTGCCTGTCGTCTTGGTTTTCGCCGAGGACTTTGATATCACAAGGCCTCGAGTGTGGTGACTGGTCAACCCAAAAACACCCTTATTGATCCCGACAGACTGTGAGACGGTGGTTCCAGGGTGTCTGTCTGCCTGGTTAGGAAGCATCTCCCATTATCTCATCCCAGACGTGTGACAAACAGTCGCATGGAATTATTAACAGGGTGCACACAAAGAAACTACAGGACTACAACCTAGTACATGTAATCTTTAGCCGAATACATTGTAAATCCAACCCCCATCTCTTAGTTTAACATCTCTTTAGTCTCTATAAAGTCATATACAGGTACAACCTAGTACATGTAATCTTTAGCCGAATAAATCCACCCCCCTCTCTTAGTTTCACTTCTCCTTAGTCTCTATAAACTCATATATGGCGACGGGACCCAAGAAAGGGATACTTGGGGCTTGGTTGGTCACACTTATATAATTAAGCTAGACAAACTGACACCGACCCACTCAGAAAAAAAAGGAAATGTGTCGGCCGAAGCCCAGAATGTAGGCTCTACCCTTGAATTACGGACTTACGAACATGAGGTCTGAAGTTCGAATCTTACTTCACTGGTCTACCCGCTCTCCATATAACAATGATATGGGCTAAGGTAGTTTTTACAAGTTACCATTACTCGTGGTTTATAGGTTTAGACCACTGTTGTACTTACGTTCTAGAAAGGTGACTTTGATATTCTCATTTATAGGTGTTTGAGATCGAATTGTATTTTAAAACTCATTATCGTATCCTTTGAAACTAAACTAAACTCTCTAGCATTTCTTGAGTGCGTCTTGACTTGTTACATTTTCTTCCCCTTTAAAATGTGTCTCCATATAAGGGTAGACCATAACGAATCGTTATTTTTCCCCGTCTAGGGCGTCTTAAACCTTAGGCATAACGTGAACGGTTCCCGAGTTTTGCATCTGACAAATTTACGTGCTGTTAAACAAAGACAGTACGGGTACTAACATGTACCAGGACAATGCATGTCTCAGAAAGCCGCAACACAGACCCAACCACTTGTGGGGAGCGAATCAAACTAAGAAGAAGTTGCCTGATCGTGGGAAAGGATCCGACTCGTCTGATTTGAAGGCGAACGCTCTACCACTTATACCAGCTCGCTCGCTTAGAAGACGTAGCCTGCATCATAAAATTATGAATGTTTCTTCAATGCTAACTTGTCTCCGTTTTGTTCAGCCTCTCTCCATTTAAGGGGGGGGGGGGGGGGAGGACAGAGCATCTTTTCAATGGCGGTCCAGCATTGTAAACATTGAACCCATCACCTTCTCAGTGTATCAAGGAGGGGGGGGGGCGCGGTGGTCCAGGGTAGAACATCGGCTTCCGACGCAAAAGGTCCCGAGTTCGAATCCTGGCTGTTGCGTTCCCTACTGGTTGGGTCGGTGTCAGTATAATGTGACCGGCTGAGACAGGAGTCATGGTATCCCCGCCCTGTCTCGTGTGTGGCAGCACATAAAATTGTCAGACGTCCGTCTTGGGGCCCGTCCACAATATAGTGCTGCTGTTGGACGTTAAACCAACCCAACAACAACAACTCTCCATTTTAAGGGTGGACCATTACGAATCAAATTTCTTCCCGTCAAGGGTGGTTTCGGCTAGCCAACTTTATTCAGATGTTACAAGTGGTAAGGGTGGACCATTGCGAATCAAATTTCTTTCCGTCAAGGGTGGTTTCGGCTAGCCAACTTTATTCAGATGTTACTAAGTGGCGAGCCAAGCGGAGCGTACCTACATTCGCACACTTACTCACCCACTTCAGCTTGTTCATCTTGCGATTAGTTTGTGTATCCACCCTACAGAGTACATGTACTGCATATGGTTGTATACCCACACAGAAAGTCCCGAGTTCGAATCCTGGCTGTTGCGTTCCCTACTGGTTGGGTCGGTGTCAGTATAATGTGACCGGCTGAGACAGGAGTCATGGTATCCCCGCCCTGTCTCGTGTGTGGCAGCACATAAAATTGTCAGACGTCCGTCTTGGAGCCCATCCACAATATAGCCTATATAGTGCTGTTGTTGGACGTTAAACCAACCCAACCAACCAACCAACCCCTGCATGGTTGTATATTTACACATATGGCCACAAGGCCACAACAGAGCATTATAAATACGCGCGCTCATTAAATCTATGATTGTCTCCAACTCTTTTCATAATAAAAATGGTGGATTTTTTTACAAGCGGAACCAGCCGTCCCTCTAATATGTTTTTCGTCTCCTTAGTTGAAAGGCGATACTGCGTTGACTGATCTCTCTATTGTATTTTTCGTCTCCTAAGCTGTGAACGGAAAGTTATTCTCCCCAGCAAAACTTCACTCGCCCAGTTCTCTAGTCCTTTAACATAATGTACTCGTTTCGTTTCGTTTCGTATTAGTTAAGATGCAAGAGGCATACATGCCCATGTCGCAAATGTTCAAACAATACAATCCTATATGAAAACAGTTTACTAATGTCTACACTATATGCTCATCATCTAGTGCCTTTCTGACTCTGTCACCCTCACCCGCAAACTCACCCATCAATCCACTTCCGAGTGTTCGTATTGCGTGTACATGTACTTCATCTAGATCTAGACTTACCCACCCAGAGAATTAACACATGGCTGTTAGTGACACACCTCCCTCTATATAGTACAAGTGTGTACTATTTATTCCAGTACACGGCTATACAAGCGACCCTATAATTGCAAGTTAACACGTTAATTACAGGCGTGATAAGAAACCAAATGGCACACGATACGAAGGCCTACACTCTACACCCAAGCTAGAATCGTGATCACTAGATCTAGATCCATACTGGCTAGCAAACAATTATCAAAACCGCTGACTTTCTCGAAGGATTGGAACCCCGCTTCAAGAAAACAATGCAGATTACTAACAAAGGACCAATAAAATTGAACCAACCCCGGATATGACCCTGTTAACCCCGGGAAACCATAGAAACTCATCTAGATGTTTTTATATAGGCCTATCTATGGAGAAACTAAATCAAACTCCAGAAAAAGGGAAACAACCAAAGGGAAATTACTCCGATTGGCGCTGCCTCGTCTGCTAGTGGTTACCCCACTTCCCGCCTAGCATAATTTTATGTACGTATCTAGATCTAGACCCAAGACGCTGGCCTCTAGTTTCCCCACATCCCGCCATGTATACATACACGTATCTAGATTCTAGACCCAAGACGCTGGCCTCTAGTTTCCCGATGCCTTTGGTCGGGTGGTTATCAATGCTAAATTAGACACGGACACAGCCCCGCATTCATTAATTTGGTCTTCACTCCAGCACGGACAAAGCTAAGCAACGCTGGACTCTAGTGTACTAAGTGTATAAAGGAGAGAAAAAATAGACCCCGGACTATCGTGTCTAAATACATAAATACATACATACAATCATAAAGGCCATACATTATAAATCGGGCGTCTACTAAGTACTTTCTGATTGTGCATAGCACACTAGACAAGGCTAAGCAACGCTGGACGCTAGTCTACTAGCAGAGAAAAAATAGACCCCAGACGATCGTGTCTAAATACATACATACATACAATCATAAAGGCCCTACATCGTAAAACGGGCGTCTACTAAGAACTTTCTGGTTGTGCATAGCACCCTAGATCTAGACCCTATGCTTCATTAGCGTGGTATCTACCCTTATCTAAGGGTCGGATTTCCGAGCCAAGGTTTGTTTTACCCGTGATAACGGAACTTCGGTCTAGATCTACTTAGTTGTCTTAGCATAACGAACGAGGGGGCGAAGCAGACGCGGAGTCGGCGGACAAAGCGAGTTGTCTCCCTTGGACAAAGAAAGCTAGGCTGGTTATAATAACATCATGTGGCTGGGTGGGTGTGGATCGGAATAGTGTAAATAAATTAGCAGAAATTAGCGGGGTAAAACAAAGGGAGGGTGTTTAGGGGTGAGTTGTGTGTGTGTGTGTGTGTGTGTGTGGGGAAGGGGGGGGGGGGTACAGCCCAGTCGGTGAGATAGAATGCGCGACTTCTTAGCACGTCTCTAGTTCAGATCCCTATCAATGTTCACTTTTCCCTTCTGGCAGCAAGTACGCAGTACATGTATTATTTTTCGATTGAAGCGTTGGGGCCCGTCACCATATAAGACAGTAATGAGTATCCTCTGACGAGCTAAGTCACCGTTTGATTTACTTAAACTCCCTTTGGAAATTTGAGTGACTTAGAGAGGTTTTTGTTGGGTTGGTTTAACGTCCAGCAGCAGCACTATATATGCTATATTGTGGACGGACCCCAAGACGAACGTCTGACAATTTTATGTGCTGCCACACACGAGACAGGGTGGGGATACCAAGACTCCTGTCTCAGCCGGTCACATTATACTGACACCGACCCAGTAGGGAACGCAAAAGCCAGGATTCGAACTCGGGACCTTTTGCGTCGGAAGCCGATGTTCTGCCCCTGGACCACCGCCCCTCCCCCCCCCCCCCCCCCGACGCAGATTGAGCGTAGTAAAACGCGAGGATGGGGACACACACTTAGAGAGGTAGCGTATTCACTCGCAAACAAATAAAACTATTACGATCAATGTTAATTCCACGGGTAAAAAATAAGTCATGTGTTACCAAAACGAGCATAGATCGAAACTGTTGTTGACTGGTTTTGGTGAAAAAAAAACAAAAAAAACAAACAAAAAAAAAAAACGTTCCGCTCCACGCCTTCATCTACTAATTATTAGAAGAAAAATATAAACTTAAAAAAAAAAAACATTTGCAATGACAAATTAATTAATCCTGACAAATTCATACACAAGACGTTTGTGTATTAATTTATTTAAGGGTGGATTTTAGTTAATTTTGAGGGCTTGCGTAAAATTTTTGGTTTGCTCGATTGTTAACGGTGAATTTTCATGTAAATCTACTTAGCCAAACTATTTATAGATTTTGTTTGCCTTGTTCCAGCAATCCTGTATTATTATTGTATAAAACATTATCATTTTCTTTCTTTAAAGAAAAAATGGTACCCGTTATGCCTGGATAATGAACATGCATTAGATTTTTTTTCTGTCCAATCGGTACAACCGTCCACACCAAAGAACGACAATTTTGTTTTGTTTCTAGTTAAGGATACCATTTAAACCCTATAACTACCAATATGGAAAATAACTGTAATGATTATCTAGATCTATACGAGAGTGTCATATTGAGCTAGCCTAGAGGGCGCTGCACGTAGTCTAGCCGACACCTAGATGGCGCTTTTTCGAGTACATGTCTATTAATAGACATCTACAATAGAGGCCTTGTGAAACATAAATCATAACGAAGACGATAGCTAGGGGGATCTGCACCGCGTCTAATCAAAGCTACGATATCCTAGCCTCACGGAGCCAATGAGCAACAAGAAAACCCGTTGCCTGATTGTCGTAATTATGTCAGCAATTATCGCCGTGTGCATCTCAAAGCCTGGGGGCGCGGTGGTCCAGGGGTAGAACATCGGCTTCCGACGCAAAAGGTCCCGAGTTCGAATCCTGGCTGTTGCGTTCCCTACTGGTTGGGTCGGTGTCAGTATAATGTGACCGGCTGAGACAGGAGTCATGGTATCCCCGCCCTGTCTCGTGTGTGGCAGCACATAAAATTGTCAGACGTCAGTCTTGGGGCCCGTCCACAATATAGCCTATATAGTGCTGCTGTGGACGTTAAACCAACCCAACAACAACAATCTCAAGGCCTCTAACTAACTAGCCTACATATACATGCCCTACAGGCGTGAGCCTCCAGGGGGTTCGAGCCGGGCTCTCAGGGAATACCCAGAGCTGATGACTAGCTGAATGACTGGGGATGTCATTGTCTTAAGTGGGGGGCTTTCTTTCCGTGACACCGCAATAACAGATGTGGACTACCCTGAGAGGTCATATGAACGCTAAGAATCTACTCATTGAGTTTGATGCTCTGGGATATATATACTGTACCGGAGTACATGTCTGCTTGAAAAACATTGGGGGTTGGGGTGGAGAGTGGCCCAAGTGGTCCATAGGTAGAGCGTGCGTCTTGCTCCCTACCATTACATTTGGATGAATGTCAGTACATGGTCTTTTTTTTTTATTTGGCCGACTAATACAGACGCAGCATGTTAAAATGGTCAGACTTAGTCTTGGGACTCTACGCCGTTTAAGTGGACCGAGGAGACGTTAAATAAAGGAGAGAGGGATAGACAGAGAGAAAGATAGAGACAGAGAGAAAGAGAGAGAGAGAGAGAGAGAGAGAGACAGAGAGATACAGAGAGATAGTGTGTCTGAAATACAAACAGTGATAGGCTGGACTAAATTCATAATAAGAATATTATATAATAATGTGAGTTTGTTTTGTTTGTTTGTTGTCATTGATGTTCTTGTTGTTGTTGTTGTTGTTGTTGTTGTTGTTGTTGTTGTTGTTGTTGTTGTTGTTGTTGTTGTTGTTGTTGTTTTTTGCTGTTGTTGTTGTTGTTGTTGTTGTTTTTGTAGTGGTGCGGTTGTTGTTGTTGTTTTTGTTGTTGTTGTTGTTGTTGTTGTTGTTGTTGTTGTTGTTGTTGTTGTTGTTGTTGTTGTTGTTGTTGTTGTTGTTGTTGTTGGTTTTTAGGAGGGATGTGGTACCTTGAGCTATGTGTAGACTAGCAGGGGGTCTGAGTTTCGTATCTCAGCTGGTGCCCACGTATCTATATCAACTATTTATAATTATACTGCTACAAAAATCTGTGTAAAGCCTTGGTAACGTAAACCTATAAGATATCTATAACTTGAGTTTTAAATGGGAGTTTGTTTTAGCCATTCTGGGTGGCAATGCAACATGGCAACACTTACAGGGGGTCCGAAGGTTTTAACCCTAGGGGGGCTGATCAGTTGTGACTGTTAATTAACCCTAGTACCTACCCTGGCAGTCATGGGTGCTTGTGAGGCGCTATCTAACTGACACGCCATTAACAGATTCACCCATCGAGTTCGACGCTATGGGGTATACAACTACAGGCCTGCATCTAATTATGGAGTTGGGGTGGGGCCTGAGTTAGTTCAGACGGTAGAACGCTCAGCTTCTTACCGGAAGATCATTGGTTCGGTTCCCTGACCAGACCACCTCTTTCCATATTGGTTGGATTTGTATTTGGTTGAGGCAGACTGAAGTCCTTGCTTCGCCGCTATGTTTCATATATTTCTTATGACATGTCATGATAATAATAATAATTATTATTGTTAGACCTATTAGACTTAAGTTTCGATACCCCTCGATCCCCACAAATAACAATGAAAGTTTGGCTTACTCGTCAGGTCGGGTGGCACAAGGAAAATTTAATGACAACACCCGTAATCTACAGACGTTCCGTTAAGGTTTAACCCTTGGCCGGTGGATACGTTGGGACTCTTAATTAACCCTAGGACGTGCATAGTCACGTAACATGGCATGCTTTCTCACTAAACACCTTTCGCAGACCCATCTTATCTTCAAGTTCAGGCTATATAATTACAACGGGTCTAAATCTTGAGGCGTGGTAGGTATAGGGGAGACGTGAAGTGGGGGGCGCGGTGGTCTAGGGGTAGAGCATCGGCTTCCGACGCAAAAGGTCCCGAGTTCGAATCCTGGCTGTTGCGTTCCCTACTGGTTGGGTCGGTGTCAGTATAATGTGACCGGCTGAGACAGGAGTCATGGTATACCCGCCCTGTCTCGTGTGTGGCAGCACATAAAAATTGTCAGACGTCCGTCTTGGGGTCCGTCCACAATATAGCCTATATAGTGCTGCTGTTGGACGTTAAACCAACCCCAACCGAGACGTGAAGTAACAAATAAACAACTAGGATTGACGGGTGGGGAGGGGGTGGGGGCGTCAAGTAGTAGTTTAGCATGTAATGTTTTTAGAATGACAGCCAAACTCTCATTGAAAATAAAGTGATAACCGAATAGTTTTTGCGCCCCATGGATATCGTTTTGTTTTAATGAGAGTTTGACTTGGCCAAGCCGGGTGGCTAAAAAGCATGGCAACACTTACAGGTGGTCCGAAGGTTTAACCCTTGGGGGACGATCACTGGTCAGTTGTGACCGTTAATTAACCCTTGTACATGCACTGCCATGGGTACTTGTGGGGGGCTTTCAGTTTGACACGCCATTAACAGATTCACCTATTGGGTTAAAGGGCTCTTGGTACACATAACTTAAGACATAAATATAATTGGGAGGATTGGGGATGTAGGCATAGCTCAGTCATTAAAGTGATACGTCAATAATCGGATTCCTTGGTTTCGAATCCAGATGAGGCCACCCTGTTCTAATGTTTTTGGTGGCAGTATAACTTAAATTTAAGCGACTGAGATAGAATTTCTTATGAGAAGCCCCTGTCTTCTTATAAGAAGCCCCTGTCTGTGTCTAGCAGCGTGAAAAAAATTAATATAATTATTGTCAGACTTAAGTCTGGATACCCGTCGCCGTAGAAGATTATCTAGGGAACAAAATAATGGACTTTAAAAAAAGAAAGGTATCTTCGATCTTTGTCTGATAATTATGGTTTATGGAGTTCTGTGGATAAAGGCGTCGGATAGCTCTGTTACTAGTGCTCTGGAGTGACTAGCAGGATATGCCAGGTTCGAATCTCAGCTAAGAAGCCCCGCTTTCGAATACTAATTAGTATAAGAAATAAATAAGAGAAAACTTTATTGTTTTTTAATGATGGTTTGACTTGGCTAAACCAGGTGGCAAATCCAACAAGCCAGAAAATAATCCAAATAACACTTAGGGAGAATTCCGAGGTTAGGTTTTAACCCTTAGGGGGGCTGATCAGTAATGACTCTTGATAAACCCTAGGACATGCGCACTGCCATGGGTACTTGTGGGGTCCTATCTCACTGACACGCCATTTTCACGTTCATCTCAACCTCAACGCGCCTAGGTCTAAATTTGATTATGGGAGATGGGGTTGAGGGGGTGGGGGTGTGTGGCGTGTGTGTGTGTGTGTAAAGAAGAGGAGAGAGAGGGAGAGAGAGAGAGAGAGAGAGAGAGAGAGAGAGAGAGAGAGAGAGAGAGAGAGAGAGAGAGAGA
>RQTK01001070.1:67513-95013 GCA_003991915.1 Elysia chlorotica
GGGGGAGGGGGATAGAGAGAGAAGGAAAGAGAGAAAGAGAGAGAGAGAGGGAGAGAGGGGAGGGGAGAGATGGGAAGGGAAGTTATATACTGTATAGATGAAGAGACATAGAGACAGGTCGTGGTTTTATATCTGTACAAATGGAGGGTGGGTAGAGACAGAAGTAGACAGAGAAAGAATGAGTGAGATAAGTAGCAAGAGAAAAGGAGAGAATGACAAGGCGTAGCTTGGTTACAATCTAGATGTAGGATTTATCACTGTAATCGATCTTTGTCTATCTCCTACCTATCATTGTATCGATCTAGTTGCCTGTTATTTATTAAAATTAACTTTTCCTATTTTAAAATTAATTTCTTTCTCCCCAACTCCTTGAAGCTTATTTATCAACCTGTTTTGAACCATCGTCATATTGTATACGCTTCTAGTTTTATATATTGAGAGGCAAACAAACAAACAAAAAAGCACGCAAAGAGAAAGCGAAATACAATAATATTGTTCTATGAAGATAAGATGTAAGCTTAATGTCATGAACGTATGAATTTGGCCTATGGATAAAAGCAAAAAAAAATAAAGATGTGAAACGAATTTGCTTGAAAATTGCTCTTCTTTATGTAAAACTATTTTCAAGCTCTTCAATTCGAAAATGAAACCAATTCCACACTTACCACTCGAGAATCGGCTTGCGACTTGCGAGGAATTGTATTATTATTTCATCATTGAGATTGAAGGAGAAGCGCTAAAAAGTTTTATTTCTAGACCTATATTCACTAGATCTACTTTAGAGATAAGATATAGATCTTTATTGAAACTTTTTAAAAATGTATTACCTTTAGATTTATAGAGGTTCAAGACCTAGATCTAGATTTAGATAATTTAGACATAGATCTAGATTCTAGAGATCTAGATTTTGATTCATCGTTTTGTATCGTTCTGAGATTTATAACTGGTCCAGTTTAGATAGATCTTCGACTTTAAATCTAGATCTAGAATAGAATAAAGGTCTGCACTATTATTTTATATACTCAAGTCAGCCCTTTGAGATCTAGAGCTAGATTGAGATAGATCTGAGCTCTAGATATTTTTAGATAAGAACTGCTCTATTTTCCAACCCTCTTGGAGGTGGAACAGAGGCTTTAACGATGGCATCAACTAGAACCCAAGATGTTGAGGGTCTCAAATCTCAGGAAGGTGTTTCATCTGAATCAAAACCAAATAAACAGTACGAAAATATGACTCGAGAGGTATGTTCATCATGGGCCGCTAAGTAATAGAAAATTATCTCTAGATGAAAGCGATATTTTTTTTATGTAAGAGTGCCTGTAGTGCTTAATTATTTTGAGATTAAGAGCAGATAGAGCTAAAACTATCTAGAATATAATAAATATAAATTTATCAATTTTAAATTATAAAAATATAGATAAATGGATCAAAAATGGAGTTAAACAGAAACAACAGAATGCATGGTTGATATTAATATTAGTAGAAGAGCCTCATTGCATATATATTTTTTTCAAACGTGTTTCTTAAAATTTTTTTAAGGATGAGAATTACCACGGAAAATGCGCGAGTAGTTATGTGAAAAAAGACTTGCCGCAAACTACATCAAACTGAACGTTACGATTACATATAAAACAGTGAACTAAACATACTCATCAGCCCACATATTTGTGTGAGTTAGATGAGTTATTGATCTCATTACCTGTCTTTTTGGGACTCAGGGCTTGCTAAGCATTCTCAATCACTAGAAAACTGGCATTTGGTGGCGAGCTGACTTGAATGTTATTGCACTGGGCTTCTCTTCAGGAGGGATTATTCTCTATAGAGGGAGGGAGAGAATTCTCTCCCTCTCTCCGGGTTTAATGTCTCCTAGGTTCCCCTGGGGGATCCTATACGGCGACTCTTCGGGAGGGACTTGGTTTGATCCAGTTTTGTACCCTTTATGTTGGATCGGTATCAGTATTATGCTGTTCATACACAGTAGTCCTGGTACCCCTGCATTGTCTAAGCGTGGCAGCATGTGCATCCAATAGTTAGTGTGGGTGAAAATAGCTTTTTTTTTCATTTTTATTTCCAGGCGACAAAGTAGTTCATGTGACTTTGTGTATTCGCCTCAGAAATATATATATATATTTTTTTTTTTACGATTGGCTGCATCACAGTTTAATACTCTGTTTTTTTCTAACCTCCATTTTGTAATCTTTTACTTCCTTCTTCTAATAATGATTGTGATTGTTTGCAAGCTTACAGTTTTTGTTTCAATAAATGTGGCTGGTTTGCATATAATAGAATGCTTTCAATATTATTTATGTTTGTACAAAATATTTTACAGTTCTGTATATGTTATGATTTGTACCAATTTGCTTCATTTTAAATTTATTTTTATTTACATTTGTTATTTGTTTACTGCAAAAGATGTTGACTTGGCATGTTTCTATTTTAAGCGACATATTTTGTAGAATATGTACACACTTGTTAAATTCACCTTTTCTTTTCCCAATAGCACTGGCTGGTACAAGTTCCTTTATATTGCAGACAGTTGAATGGTGCTCGACTGTACTTTCTAAGCTTAACAGGATGTCGTCTCAAATTTGGTAACTTCAGCATTAGACATTTAAAGCTCTTGGGTTGAAACATTTCGACTGTCAAATTGACAGTCCCACACTGGATTGATTTGTGACCAACAGCTATTTCAAGCCAAGTCGTCCATAGTCATGAGCGCATCAAACTCTTGTTTGGTTTTGCTTCCTACCCAAAACCAAAAAAATATTACTTATGCCAAATCTTTCAACTTACACGTGAACAACTGGACAAGAAGCCTGAAGGAGAGCAGAGGAGATTGTAAGGATTTCCCCAAAACCTACGGAAAATAGGACCACCAGTTTCTTATGAGTTATTTGACAATGAAAAGTGGTATTGATCCTATTAATGATGCACTAATGTTGACGCCATTGAAATATTATTACATTCCATACTTCATTCCAGTAACTCTTCTTTGTGGAAAAAATATGTGAACATCAACTTCAGAATTTGGTAAACAAGAGTAACAAGAGGAGAGAAATCAACATCTAGTCTGTGGACAATCCTAGTCATTCCGCTGAAATTTTATCACATTATTGCCATTCCTTTTAATTTATTGTATTTTTACTGTCCTAGTCTTTTTAAGCACCTGTTGGTCTGTTGATTGCCTGTACTGCAGTGCCTTGTTGTTACTCAAAGATGCCTACATTTCAGTTTATTGTTGACTTTCACTACAGGTCCTTTCATTTTTGAAAGATATTGATATTTGTTTTTTTACCTAAGTTTTATGAAAAGATTTTTATGGAATACTCAAAACAAATAAGTCGGTTTTGGAGTGTATTGCAGTATTGTATATAAAACTAGAAAATCATATCAGTTGATGTGGTGATTCATTTGCACCACAATTCCAAGAATTGTTAATTCTTTAAAACATTCCACAATCCTACAATGGCAGCCTCTCAGTTAGAATTACCCACTCTGGATAACAAAATGGCGCTGTCTAGTTTTGAATGTGCTGAGAAAACAAACGGGAAGAGAGCTGACAAAGATGGACCTGAAAACAGAGGCGAAGAAGGAGTCGAAATTTCTAGCAAAGGCGGAGCTAAAGACATAAAAGATACAGCCAAGACACCTTCGACAAACGGCGCGTCATACGGCGGGAAAAAGTTTAAAGGCGTGAAAGTTTGTTGCGGTGACTTGCGTCAGTACTTGTACAGTATGGAGATCTATCGGCAGGCGAGCATGCTACGCAAGGGGAGGGAGGTCCACAAGGTCTACGTGGATGTCCGCAAAGGCTCTTCATTCCTGGAGGACAGGTTTGGTCTGACTGAGTTTGGCCGTGTGGTGCTTCAGGACGGCTGTGTCAGGGCTGGCCGTGCCAGGAACGTTCGACACATCGTGGTTGCCAGGGAAACGCTCTACTGCAGCGGGACGGGAGGCTGTCGCCGGGCCTGTGGAGGGTACGGAGTCTGCGTCGCTGGTGAGTCTCGGACACAGGATTTTTGTATTATTGAAATATAGTCACGGTACTACTATTTTGGGGTGATCAATAAAAACTATTTGACACATTTCCGGATGTCTGCTTAAAATTTGACACAAGTTTCCAGTAAGATAAAGTAAAAATCTATTAGCGCATTTTAATCTGCAAGTTGTAACTTTATTTAGATATAGATATCTTTTTCACCTTTTCAACAATAATTTTATGGCACTTGCATTTTGGCCTAAGTGTCTCTAATGCCATAATCATCGCACTGTCGTATTATAAACAATGTACATGTAGTTTGCTTAAGATAAACCTTTTGGAGGATACCCAAAAGTTTTATTTCATCCCGGTTTTTATTAGAGCATGTACTTTGACTCAAAGAGAAGATAAAAAGTGCCCCAGAAACATTTTCTTTAAGACCATAATCACTTTTTAAAGGGGAATTCTACTGTTTGAGACTTAAATTGAAAGTGACCATATAGTCTTCACAAAAATATTTAGTATGATATCTTTGTTAAAGGGTAGATTTGAAGATAAGAAGAATTTACAAATGTTTAAAAGCGTTCACTCTGGTGCTAAAAACCTTTGTCATAGTAAAATAAGTACACCGTTTATACATGCATTGTAAGATTAAAACTACTTCTCAAGTTTGTTAAGCATCCATTTGATATTTCGGCACCAAGACCAGGAGCTTATACTTCCTGTTATAGCATTTAATGCAATTTTAAGTGATTTTTATATTTTTAAATAGGCATATCATAATGTATGTTTTTAGGTCCTGAAATGTACAATTATGGTTTTATGAATACAATCTATAGGGATATTTATAATGCACTTGTATATGATAAAAAGAAAAAATTAAAATATTTTTTTTTATAAGGACAATACATGTAGTCATGTAACAAAATATTAATCTGCAAACGGGGACACAGGATTTTTGTATTGCTCGTTAATTTCTAATACTGAAATATNGTCACTGTACTACTATTTGGTGAGTCGGGGACACAGGATTTTTGTATTGCTCGTTAATTTCTAATACTGAAATATAGTCATTGTACAGTACTACTATTTGGTGAGTCGGGGACACAGGATTTTTGTATTGCTCGTTAATTTCTAATACTGAAATATAGTCACTGTACTACTATTTGGTGAGTCGGGGACACAGGATTTTTGTATTGCTAGTTAATTTCTAATACTGAAATACAGTCACTGTGCTAGTTAATTTCTAATACTGAAATATAGTCACTGTACTACTATTTGGTGAGTCGGGGACACAGGATTTTTGTATTGCTAGTTAATTTCTAATACTGAAATATAGTCACTGTACTACTATTTGGTGAGTCGGGGACACAGGATTTTTGTATTGCTCGTTAATTTCTAATACTGAAATATAGTCACTGTACTACTATTTGGTGAGTCGGGGACACAGGATTTTTGTATTGCTCGTTAATTTCTAATACTGAAATATAGTCACTGTACTACTATTTGGTGAGTCGGGGACACAGGATTTTTGTATCGCTAGTTTTTCTAATACTGAAATATAGCCACTGTACTACTAGTTTGGGGTAATCAATAAAAACTATTTGACACATTTCCTTATGTCTGCTTCAAATTTGACAAAAGTTTCCAGTAAGATAAAGTAAAAACCTATTAGCGCATTTTAATTTGCAAGTTGTAAGTTTATTTAGATAGATGTCTTTTCACCTTTTCAACAATATATCACTTGCATTTTGACATAAGTGTCTCTAATGCCATAATCATAGCACCGTGGTAATATAAACAATGTTTTTTTACTTTCAATTTCTCCCAGGCTGTGACAAGGTCAAGGTCCGCGGCCACAAGTGCAGCTTCCGGGTCAAGCTGACCATGCGGCTCGGCTTCGTGGACCACTGGTTTGTGGAGATCATGGGCAGCCATAACTGTTACATCGTCAGTGAGCGGGACAGTGCAGGAGGGGGAGGAGGGGTCGGGCTAGACTCGAGCCCTCCGCCCAGTGACATGGACAAGATGCTGGCCGACTACGAGTTCAAAAGCGACGGAGAAGACAGTGACCTCACGGGCGGATTGTCTCACGGTATTCCTTCCTCGGAGGGTTCTCCGCTGACGGTAGAATCGATGGCCGCGATGACTCAAGCTGGGGTTATGTCCCTTTTTCAGAGCGCAGGTTTAGACAGCAGGAAGTTGTTGCCGGCCACGCCCACCCCACCTTCAGCAGATATGTCATCGTCAGCGTCTTTGATACCGCCGTCGACAAGTTTACCAACACCTTCGCTAGCGTCGTCTCCTTTCCCCATGCTTCTCTCCCCTGCCCACTGCCCGCTGGGTATCCCACTGTTCTCAGAGTCCTATCTCGAGGCGATGGCCAGAAACGCGGCTGCGGCCGTCGCGATGAGTGAGTGTGGAGTTATTCCCCCTTCCCCGGTATCGATGTCGCCTCTGTCGTCTCCCCTGAAGAAAGATTCGGGAATCATGACCCCCTCGGCCACTCTGCCCAACGGTCTTGGATTGGTCGGAGCGGACTCCGGGATGCCCTCAGTCGCTGGTGGGTTTCTGCCGCCACATCCCATGATGCTCCCGAGATTCGGGTTTCTCCCCCCTCTGCCCCTGCCTCAGATTGACAGCAAACAGAATCTCCACATCCCCATGGAGGACAATGTCATGGATCTATCGACCCCGAAGCCATCGAGGCACGCGGAACCGTCAGACTCGGGTCTGCCGCAGGATTTGTCTGCCAAGAAAAGTTCTGGTAGTAGCGGTACGTGTACCGTCAACGGACATTCAAGTTCGAGTCCCCTCAAGAGAACATTATCTCCTGCCAACTCCTCCGCCCAGATTTTCCCATACCCTAGTCATAAATCTGCCGTTCCGAGGCAAGCTTTAAGCAAATCTCCGTCGTCTTTAACAAACTCTCCGACCCCCGCTTCAACAGGAAGCCAGGATCAAGCAGTTCCAGTAACTCCAGGCAAAACTTCACCTTTGAGTTCCAGCCCACAGCACCAAAACGGTGCTATCAGGGGAAGTAATCCCAAGAGGCAGCGGAAAAACACACCATGTCCGTCCTACTCAGTCACATCGTTTCCCAAGAGCAGCGCAGGGCTTGTCCTAACAAGGGAGACAAAAAGCTCTATTTCGTCGCCGATGTTTTCACCGAAACAGAACACCGTGAAGGATGCACTATGTTCAACAGCATCATCGCCTTCCCCGCTGAAATCATCGATGTCTTTACCGATAGTTTCATCGACCCCTGGAGCAGCGGGGAATGACTCGAGTCCCACCAAGAGTAGTGGCCCCTTGAGTAAGAGCAATACTACGGGCAACAATGGTTCTCAGGAGACGCTACCAGGCTTTCCTGGTTTGTTCCCTTCCTCCGTTGAATCGTCCGACAATGGTGATCTAGAAAAGAGTCAGCAAAAGAATATTGGAAGCTCGAATTTGACCATGTCGTTTGGAGCATTTGGAAAATCCGATAAACCTATGGATAAGGTAGAAGATTGGAGCATGATATAGGCCCTAGCCCCACTTGTAATATTTTGTTCCTGTTATGGCATGTTCTTTATCTATGATGTATCTGAACTGGGCACTGTGCATGATTTGACTATGGTTCATTTTTTCTTTTATTCCTGTGCTTGACTTGGGCTGTGGTGCATAATATATATATATATACTCTGTTTGAGATTTGTTGTTAATAACCTGGTTTTGGTTCAATGTCCTGTGATGGCATGTATCGTGTTATTTGGTTGTGACGAGCTTGCATTGTGTATGGCATGTTCTTTGCTTATAAATAAATGTATCATGTCAGGCCAAACACATTATTATTATTGTTATTATTATTATTATTATTATTATTATTATTATTATTATTATTATTATTATTATTATTATTATTTATTATTATTATTATTATTATTATTATTATTATTATTATTATTATTATAACTATTGTTAATGTGCTTGCCCTAGTCATAGTGTTTTTACAGCCTGGAAGCTTTTAGAAAATTAATACTTTTGGGATTTATCATCCAAACCCCTTGGTTAAAAGCTGCTTTCTTATAAATATTTAAATTCAGCTTTATTTCACCCACATCAGATAGTTAGTACTGTATATAACAATAAGTACTTTTTCAATGTTTTTTGTTGTTGTCATATTCATAGACCTACATGTGGCGTTCATAATTTTTTAATGTCATGTTAACCCTTAATGTATGTCATTAAAGGAGACGTCATCTGCATGACAATATTTCTGTTGCTTGGTGCAATTTGCATGTTGTGTTGGTAAAGGTCATTTTTTGCATGTGCTTGGCTTTGCATGGTGGTACGATTTTGATTTATTGATTTATTGATTAGAAGTAAAACCAATATCGGAATGACAATTTGACGCCTAGAACTTGGTTTCAAACTTTTTTACATGTACATGTACTAGGTCTATTTACCTGTTAAAAGCAAGCAGCCATTGCAAGCAATCAATTGGATTTACTTGCGTTTCCACAAGTGTACATTATAATGACGGAATTTAACATTTTAAAACATTCAGTTTGATACATCTGTAGTTTGCTGTATATTTTCATATAAGGATGTCCGCCAGAGTGCATTATAATAATAATAATAATAATAATAATAATAATAATAATAATAATAATAATAATAATAATAATGAAGATCATTTCTATAGCGCTTCTTCCAAGAACATGACTCGAAGCGCTTTACAATGCATAACAAAGAAGCAAACATGCGACACATAGAAAACATAAAACCATTCACAACTCGCTCGCTCACTTGCTTCATATTCAACGTTTGACAGATATGCAATAATGAATAATCACATTGAAAAAGAAGGGCAAGCTTAATAAGATTAATACATTCGGTTTGATACATCTGTAGTTTGCTGTATTTGGGATAAGGTACCCCTTGCAACAGACATTCAAAGACATCCAAAATTTTCACTTCCTGTGGCTCAATTCTCATCCTTAAAAAAAAAAGAAATCACATTTTTTTATAATCAGAGTGAGAGTGTTGTAATGAGAATTATTTATGGCGTTTAGTAAAAAACGAACCGCTGTGGGATTTTTTTGCAGGGGAGGGGGTGGGGGATTCTATCATCATTATTTTTACCTTAAAGATTGATAATAATAATAATAATATATTGCATTTATATAGACGTACAAATACATTACGGCAGCTCAATCAGTAGAGCACACAGCTTATAATCAGTAGTCCCAGGTTTGAATCCAACTGTTGTTTTTGTACTGACTTAACATTCACTCGTTCCCTGTACAGGATCTGGTTTCTTTGTACTGACTTAACATTTACCCTTTCCCTGCCCCTGTACAGGACCTGGCCAACCGAGTGCGCCAGTTGGAGGCTCACGTCACACAGCTCAGAAATCTGGTCATCAAGGCGGAAGGTTCGAAAACCGAGGGGCATGGACGCCGGAAACCGCAGCGCGAGTTCGATTTCAACAGGTCAGTGAAATGGTACATAGTTTAATTAGTTATTTGCCTCTTCTTAGAGCCTGTAATTGGACATGGACGCCGGAAACCGCAGCGCGAGTTCGATTTCAACAGGTCAGTTCTTCTTCTTCTTCTTCTTCTTCTTCTTCTTCTTCTTCTTCTTCTTCTTCTTCTTCTTCTTCTTCTTCTTCTTCTTCTTCGTTCACTTGAAAATGACTACACAGAAAGTCCCGAATCTAGTATATAGTCCACAGTCTTTTGAAGTTCAACCTAGGGTCCATAATAGGTCAGTAAAATGGTACATACATGTAGTTATTTGCCTCTTTTAAGAGCCTGTAATTGGACGTGGTGTAAAAAAACAAAACGCAGTGAGAGCTTGACTGAACAGTTCGGTAAGTTGTTCAAGAGTATCAATAAAATGGTACAAAAGAAATTGTGAAGCACCCTGGGTATATTAAACACAAGATGGAAATTTGACTTTTTGAGATGTATAGTGTGTTTCTGTTAAGAGGCATGAAATGAGCTTTAACAGATTGAAAAAAGATACCTCTACCATTGCTAGGACCAGAAATATTTAATCTTTTTTTTAGTTACAAACTTATTCCAGCGAGTTGTGCCCGATTCAGCCTGGTTGACTCACAAATGAAAAATCTCATCGTATTGCGATTGAACCTGTTTTAAAGTACAGTCAAACCCTTCTAAGATGACCACTGAAGATCCTGGGTCAAAGTGGTCGTCTTGGACTGGCTCGTGGTGGTCAGTGAAGCATGTCAAACAAACATACCAAACGTTAAGTCATCTTTTGTTTGCCTCACCTTTCATGGTCAAGACTGGTAAATGATGTTATGGGGTGGTCGCTTTAACAGGTTAAAGACCATTTTGGTAGAGAAAATAGATGGTCGTGGTCGCATTGGAGAGGTGGTCGTTTTATGGGGTGTATTTATTAGTAAAAAATCAAGGGGGTGGTGGATAGCTGGTCGCTTGACTAGGTGGTCGCTTGAGCAGGTTTGACTGTACCAAAATTTCAGGGTTTCACCTTTTTTTAAATGGTCTTGTTTGTAATGTTTCAGGTACAACACGCGCCATGTGGCGCTGAAGATTGCGTACCTTGGCTGGGACTACCAGGGGTTTGTGGTACAGGAGGACACGGATAAAACTGTGGAGGCTGCGCTCTTCGACGCTCTGTTGCGCACCAAACTCATAGTGTCTAGGTGGGTGACATCGTGAAATTCAGTGTTTTTACTCTTCTACAACTATGATTACTTTACTTACTTACTGCCCTTTTTGCCGTTGGCAATTAGGGCCGCAACAAACTCCTTCCATCGCTCATGGTCTTGAGCCAGCATCCTCAAGGTGCCCCATGACTGTCCCACGGCTGCTGCCTCTGCCTCCACTGTCCTTCTCCAGGTGGTTTTCGGTCGCCCGCGTTTCCTGTGTCCCTCTGGCCTCCATTTAACGGCTACTCGAGGGATGGCATCTTGTTCCTTGCGGAGTACGTGACCTATCCACCTCCACCTCCTCCGGATAATGATTGTCTCCATTGTCTCTTGTTGGCACTGTTCTAATAGGTCTTCATTTGATATGTATCTAGGCCAGAAGATCCGTGCAATTTTCCTGAGACTTTTTGTGTGGAAGGAAGATAACTTGCAACGGTCGCTTCCTATCATGCGCCAGCATTCTGATACATAGAGCAAGGTGTAAAGAACACAGCTTATATATAATTTTAATTTTGTGTTCAGCTTGTACTGCTGTGATTTCCAAACTGGATTTAACATTCTGAAGGCATTTCTGGCTTTACCTAATCTTTCTTTAATATCTTTATTAGCTCCTCCATCCGATGTAACATTACTACCCAAATATTTAATAATTATATACCTTTTGAATGAGTGATCTTTTTTTTTTTTTTTTTTTTTTTAGACAACTATGATTAATAATATAAAAAAACATCACTCATTCAAAAGGTATATATGATGAGACTATACAGTGTACTATATTCCCGTCAACATCCAATGAAGAATGTGCTTAACAACCAAACTTGTACATGTTTCGCCCCCAGGGAGACTTCCAACTATCATCGCTGCGGTCGCACAGACAAGGGTGTCAGTTCTCTGGGGCAGGTCAGACATTATAAACATATATACATATACATAAGTTAGACACTATAAACATATATACGTATATATATATATATATGAGTTAATCTTATGTATCATCATTCAGTTTGTGGTGGTCAACATAAATTGGGACGCGGTGGCCCAGGGGTAGAACATCGGCTTCTGACGCAAAAGATTCCGAGTTCGAATCCTGGCTGTTGCGTTTCCTACTGGTTGGGTCGGTGTCAGTATAATGTGACCGGCTGAGAATGGAGTCATGGTATCCCCGCCCTGTCTCGTGTGTGGCAGCTCATAAATTAAATTGTCACGCTTCAGCAGACACAGACATATATGTACGTTTACTAATTTCCTCTCTCTCTCTCCCTCCCTCCTTTCTTTCCATCCCAGGTGATTTCCATAGACCTGCGCACAAACCTGCTGTCCGGCGTCGGAGTCAAAGTGCGTCCTGGCGGCACCGCACACACAAGACCAGGTCAGTTGGCACTGCGGTGGATTGGATACTGTACGAGGCAATGCTGCTTAAGTCCATTGATTCGCACTGAACTGGATCTGTTGTTTTTTGTATTAGGCTTTTTTTTTAATGGTTCTTATTACAATCTAGTACAAAAGGCACACATTAACTATTTTGTTCCCCTAAGTTAATAGTTTGAAGCAAGTCAAGCATTGTGGACTATATAACATGCAAATACCCAAATCGACATAGTCACCATGATGATTGGTCTCGGGGTCACAAGTCCTGGATCTTATTTCTTATCTCTAAGAAATGTTTGTGGGTTATTGCATGTATGATTATGATTATTATTATGATTATTATTATTATTATTATTATTATTATTATTATTATTATTATTATTATTATTATTAAGCACTAGTTCTGCTGAATTTGTAATCATCATCATCATGATCATTATTCATCATTATCATCATCATCATCATCATCATCATCATTATCATCATCATCATCATCATCATCATCATTATCGTTATTATTATTACCGTCCACCCCAGGAGATAACACCACAGAGATCCGGTACGCCCACATGCTGAACAAAGTCCTCCCCCCGGAGATTCGAGTTCTAGCATGGGCCCCGGTTAACATCAACTTCAGTGCCAGGTTGGTGGGATAGTTTATTTTAGTTTAAGCCTTGCATCTCTGTGGAACATATGACCGCAGCTCGCTTCTGTCTGGTCCCCCTCAGCTCGGCTTGGGGCCCGTCCACAATATAGCCTATATAGTGCTGCTGTTGGACGTTAAACCAACACAACCAACCAACCATCGGCTTATGTGGCACTGACGGCTTTTATTTTAGCATCGGGGTGCTTCTCGGCAAGTCCATTTGGGTGGCTGACCTTATGTTTTCCTTGGGGATTCCACTCAAGGGCTGGGGGGCGCGGTGGTCCAGGGGTAGAACATTGGCTTTCGACGCAAAAGGTCCCGAGTTCGAATCCTGGCTGTTGCGTTCCCTACTGGTTGGGTCGGTGTCAGTATAATGTGACTGGCTGAGACAGGAGTTATGGTACCCCCGCCCTGTCTCGTGTGTGGCAGCACATAAAATTGTCAGACGTCCATGTCAGGACCCGTCCATAATATAGCCTATATAGTGCTGTTGTTGGACGTTAAACCAACTCAACCAACCAACCATCCACTCAAGGGCTGTCGTGTGACGTTTGTGGAATAAATTATAAGTTGTGCAGTAAATTTTTCATCCTTTCACGCGCATCAGTGAAGGGAAAAAGCTTGATAAGCTGCCTACTGTATCCAGATTTGAAAAGCTTAAACGGGGCTCACGAATTCTAACTGTTACGTTATCTTTGTGAAATCAAAATAACAAAATGTTTCGCCGTATAGGATCCCCCAGGGGAACCTAGGAGACGTTAAACCCGGAGAGTTGTTTCCATTTTTGCCTGTCTTGTGCTGTTGAGCGAAATTCATCTAAATATAACTTATTTTTGAGTTGAAGTGTGTCTGTTTGCAGGCGAGATAAGTCCTTATTTATAAAACAGCAAAACATTTTGATTCCTTGCAACTTTCTTTCTCATTTTCAGATTCAGCTGCAAGAAGAGGGTCTACAAGTATTACTTCCCCAAGGGCAATCTAGATATTGAGGTAATCTTTGTTGTTTTTTAAATTATTCAGTCGCATATACAACGGCAGGCATAGTGGCTGATTTTAGCTTATGTTGTTGATGTGAAAAAAAAATATTACTTCCCCTAGGGGAATCTAGATATTGAGGTAATCTTTGTCATTTTTTTTATTATTCAGTTGCATATATAATGGCAGACATATTGGCTGATTTTAGCTATTGTTGTTGATGTAAAAAAAAGAACCAAGTTGTTTTTTTAAAACCCCATATTTTATACTAGGCTTAGCCAGAATATTTTGTTGTTGAAATCCGCAGTCTAAGTTTTAGCTAAAGTGAACCCTTGCTGACAATTCTGAAGTCTCATTCCGTGTTTGGTTTTTGTTATTCTATGTAAATTGTTACTGTATTTTTTTTTTCTCTTCCTTTAGAAAATGAAAGACGCTGCTCAGAAACTAGTTGGTGAACATGACTATCGAAACTTTTGCAAAATGGACGTCGGAAACGGAGTAGTAAACTTCACCAGGAAAATTTTCAAGACTGACATCACAGTGTTGGATGGTTTGTAAGTGATTTTTAAAAATTTTCTTTTTTTCTTTTTTTTTTATTGGTTTCAGGGGAAAAGGGGAGGTGGGAGATTTTTGGGGTAGGGGGGATGTATATTCATATGAAAATTTAGTTAAGTATATTTTACCCATCTGGTGAAGCAGTTTTTTAGCTTAGTTTTTTTAGTTGTTCCTTTCCCTTTGCCAACGTGTAATATTTGTTTCTTTTATATTTTTAGTCAATTCTTATACCCAAGATCAACAAGTCTTTTTAATGAAGACTAAGGAGATTTGTACAGAGAATAACTCCCCCCTCAGTAGAATCTGAGACAAGAGTACATGTCTCCCTGCACTGTCTCATGTGTGGCAGCACATAAACATGTCAGCCGTTAGTCTTGGGGCCTGTCCACAATATAGCCTATATAGTGCTGCTGTTGGACGTTAAACCAACCCAACCCCAGCAACAACTCCACCCGACCCAGCTCCTGATTTCTTGTGTTTCCGTCCACCCAGGTCAAGCGCCCCCCACTGTCAGACGTTAGTCTTGGGCCTGTCCACAATATATAGCCTAAATAGTGCTGCTGTTGGACGTTAAACCAACCCAACCCCAGCAACAACTCCACCCGACCCAGCTCCTGATTTCTTGTGTTTCCGTCCACCCAGGTCAAGTGCCTCCCATGGCTACTCCATGTGTGAATTGACCGTGATCGGTCAAGCCTTCCTCTGGCACCAGATCCGATGCATCGTGGCCGTCTTGTTCCTGATTGGTCAGGGGAAAGAGGACGTCGAGGTGAGTGACTGCAGCCGAGTTGCTGGATTGATGTCAAGTGTATTTTATAGAGGTTGAACTTTAACAGTTCTAAAAAGTTCTCTATAAAATTAATATTGAACCACTAGGGGGGCGCGGTGGTCCAGGGGTAGAGCATCGGCTTCCGACGCAAAAGGTCCCGAGTTTGAATCCTGGCTGTTGCGTTCCCTACTGGTTGGGTCGGTGTCAGTATAATGTGACCGGCTGAGACAGGAGTCATGGTATCCCCGCCCTGTCTCGTAGGTGGCAGCACATAAAATTGTCAGACATATGTCTTGGGGCCCGTCCACAATATAGCCCATAAAGTGCTGCTGTTGGACGTTAAACCAACCCAACCAACCACTTAAAATATTAACCTTTTAGCAACGCTGATATACACCAGGGATACCACTTTTTATACACTATTTGAGATGATTAGCCCATAGGAAATACATGTAATGGTATTTTAGATGTCACGTCCTGTAAAGGTTAACACATATTTTATACCGTTTAGCAATGAACAGTTTTAAAATTCTCTGTTAAAACAAAATTATATAAATATATATACAAACTACATTAACATATATTTCATAGCAGTCAAAAATTAAAGTTCTCTTTGAAAACATTATTTGAATTACTTATTCTTTTTGAAGTTAAAAATTAACAGTTCTAAAAGTCCTCTATTAAGATATATGAATCAATTATATTACCCCTTTACACAGCGGGCGTTGATGTTTTTTGTTTTATCTGTTGTTTCTCAGGTAGTCGACCACCTGTTGAACGTGGATGAAAATCCTCGCAAACCACAGTACAACATGGCCTCAGGTAGGTCGCTTTCTAGATTCATGCTTCATCCCCAGTGATAAAAACAATATACTCTTGTTTTTTCAGTTTACAGTTTCACTTATGTAATGGCTCAACTTTTGTGCCTTGTGTGTTTTTGTGTAGTAAAACTGAGTCGATTTACAATCTCTGCTGAATTTTTTTTCAATTCAATTTTCTTTTTCTTTTGATTCTTATTAACTTTTTCCCCTATTCTTCTCTCTAAATGTAATTATATTATTATAAAATTAAAAACTTGTAATTAGATATCATCAGTAGTGTAAAATGTTTTATTAGGGTATACTTTTACTTTTAAATCCTTTTGCTGTTGTCTTTACTTTGATATATATATATATTTTTTTTTTTTATTGTCCTGTGTGCTTGTTTTTGTTTCTAATTAACAAAGTTTCTTGTCTCCGATTTAATGACAAATAAAAGATTTTTTTCTCGTTGATCATTACGTCTCTCCAGAAATTCCTCTCAATCTGTTTGACTGTGAATACGATGAAGACCTTGAATGGGTATACGAGGCTGGTACGTATGACACGTAGTAAGAAGTAATTTTATTCTATGAAATAATAAAATAACGAATAAGGTTGTGTCTATTTTAAAGTCTAGCCAGTGTCATAAAATGTACCAACAAACCAACAGAATAATAATGAATGATATGCATCCTATAACAACAACGTAGAGAAGTTTTTCACATTCTAATTTTTCTGTTTTGTCAGAATAATAATGAATGATAAGCATCCTATAACGAAAACGTAGAGAAGTTTTTCATTTTTCACATTCTAATTTTTCTGTTTTGTCAGAATAATAATGAATGGCATTCATCCTGTAAGGAAAACGTAGAGAAGTTTTTCACATTCTAATTTTTCTGTTTTGTCAGAATAATAATGAATGATATGCATCCTATATATATAACGAAAACGTAGAGAAGTTTTTCACATTCTAAATTTTCTGTTTTGTCAGAATAATAATGAATGGTATTCATCGTATAACGAAAACGTAGAGACGTTTTTCTCTTTCTCATTTTTCTGTTTTGTCATAATAATTCATCATATAACGAAAACGTAGAGAAGTTTTTCACGTTCTAATTTTTCTGTTTTGTCAGAATAATAAAGATTGGTATGCATCCTATAACGAAAACGTAGAGAAGTTTTTCACATTCTAATTTTTCTGTTTTGTTTTTGTACAGACTGGCACGAGGAAAACATTCGACACTTTCAGCAGATGTGGGCCCAGCACACCGTCAAGTTAGTTTTGTTTTGTTTTCATCATAAATAGAGACAGCACATAGTCAAGTTAGTTTTTTGTTTTGTTTTCATCCTAAATAGACACAGGGCGTTGACAGACGAAGCTCTAAATATGAAAAAAAAAAAGAAAGATAAATCTACTAAACAGATAAAAGCTCTGTCCGTTTATTACTAGAAGACTTAACTTTTTTTTGGTTTTTTTTTGTGCCTTATATTTTTATCATAATTTATGAGGAGAAAAAAAAAAGAGGGGGGGGGGGGGGGGGATTGCTGTTGGTATAATAATTTTTTTTCATTATTATTAGGAGGAATTCTGATAAAATATTGTACATGTAGTTGCATTACATGAATAAAATGAAGACATGCATCATTTACGATTCCCAGTTGAGTCTGATATATAAATTTAGAGAATGGTGTCACACATATTTTTTTAGTTTATTTAACTTTGCCTTTTTGTTGATTTTTACATCTTTTCTTTCCCATCAATCAGAGCTACAATGTGCCTTTTTGTTGATTTTTACATCTTTTCTTTCCCATTAATCAGAGCTACCATGTGCCTTTTTGTTGATTTTTACATCTTTTCTTTCCCATCAATCAGAGCTACCATGCTGAAAAGAATGTTAGACCAGCTGGATGTGGCAAAAGTTGAGACAGGTAAGACCAGTATTGTTTTTGTTTTGTTTTTTTTGGAAAGGACCTTAAAAACTATTCGTTATTAGCACCATATATACGAGGGGTGTTCATTATGTCCTTAGCTTGACCTTGAAGCAGTTGTACTAGAGTAAAGAAATTTTGTGGGTAGCTAGATCATCTATGTTGAACACGGCATGCAAAATTTGGGGAAAATAGGAATTTTTTTTCTGCACCTTTTAGCGCATCAAGTAAAACAACCCCTAGGAAGTTGTCATTTGTTGTTTACAAATTGTCTGCCATGGAGGCCGTTGAATATCGCTCTGTCATCAAATTCCTTCACTTAAAAGGACAAACCCCCACGGAAATTCATCAACAGATGGTAGAAGTTTATGCTGAAAAGTGCCCTAACTACAGTACGGTGACTCATTGGGTGAGAAAGTTCAAATCTGGCTTTTTGTCAGTGATGGATGAACCTCGCGAAGGCCGGCCAACATCTGTTGTGACTGAGAAAAACGTGTCCACTGTGGAGGGACTAGTAAAGCAGGACAGGCGAATAACAGTCAAACAGTTAGCAAGTGAAACCAGGATCAGCGTAGGTTCAGTTGAAAAGATTCTTCATGATCACCTCAATCTGAACAAGGTCTCAGCTCGATGGGTACCAAGGTTATTGACCGCTGATCAGAAGAAAGAGAGGGCTGATTGTTGCAAACATCTTCTTCGGTTAGAAGCAAATGACGACTTGTTCTTTCAGAAAATTGTAACCATGGATGAGACTTGGATCTATCAATTCGATCCAGAGCCGAAAAACGCGTCTATGCAATGGAAAAGACCCTCATCGCCCCCACCAAAGAAAGCAAAGGTCACACAATCAAGTGGCAAGGTCATGCTGTCTTGTTTCTGGGACTGTGAGGGCATCATAATGACTGACTACATGGAAAAGGGGAAAACAATCACTGGAGAGTATTATTCAGGGTTGCTAAAAAGACTGAGATCTGAATTAGTAAGAAGAAGACGGGGAAAGCTTCGAAACGGAGTCCTGCTTTTGCATGATAACGCTCCTGCTCATCGAGCACGACAAGCCGTTGAGACAGCTGATCAGTGTGGCTATGAAATTCTTCCCCATCCACCATATTCACCGGATTTAGCTCCATCAGACTTCTGTCTGTTCCCAAACCTTAAGAAATCCATAAAAGGGCGCCGTTTTGAAGACATTTTGGTATAATAATTTTGTTTTCATTATTATTATTAGGGGGAATTCAGATAAAATATTGTACATGTAATCGTATTACATGAATAAAATAAATACATGCATCATTTCCGACTCCCAGTTGAGTCTGAAATATAAATTTAGAGAGTGGTGTCACATGTATTTGTTTCGTTTATTTAACTGTGCCTTTTTGTTGATTTTTACATCTTTTCTTCCCCATCAATCAGAGCTACAATGCTGAAAAGAATGTTAGATCAGTTGGATGTGGCAAAAGTTGAGACAGGTAAGACCAGTATTGTTTTTTTTTGTTTTTTAGAAAGGACCTTAAAAACGATTCGTTTTTAGCACCATATATATCTTAATCTTATTTATATTGGATGTTGAAGTTTATATGTTTTCTCACCTGGAGCTCTCGTAATAATGATGGCTTCAGACAAATGAAACGAGTTCATAGATTATAATTAAGCATTGAAAAAAATTGGTCATTTAAATTTCTGAAGTTGTGTTTGGCCGATATATGAGTTGAATCGAGTTGATTGCATATATCCAACTTCAGCAGTATATAGGCAGAAACAGAATAAGGGAGTACCATGACCCTTGTCTCAGCAGGTCACATTAAACTAACACGGACCAAATTGAACAGGGGGAAAAAATTAGACAAATACAGGTTTTGACCGATTATGGGTTTTGAAATAGAGAATTACCAATTGGGAGACCAACACTCTACCACTTTGGTCAGTTCGCCCCTAGATACTGTATTAAAGATAATACCAAAAATGTTCAAATTAACTATGATACCCATAGCCTTACAGTAACAGGATCTACTCAGTAACCTAGAATTAAAGACATAGAAACAAAAATATCCTCACTGGACTGGGGTATATATTTGGCACAAGTCATTTTTCGCTATTTTTTAGATAGTGAAAACTTTTATTTCCATATTTCTGCTTCATACTGGACACAAGTTTCCAGTAAGATAAATGACAACCAAACCGTTTCACGCATTTTTTATTAGACACATTTCATTTTCACCCATACAATGATACATCACTTGCATATTGATGCCATAATTGTAGCATTTTGATGATATGTTCTCTCTTAGACAGGGGGCGCGGTGGTCCAGGGGTACTGCTGATGTTGTCGTTGTTGCCAAGTCTGCTGTTGTTGCTGATACCGCTGTGGATGGTGCTGAAGATATGGCAGACGGTGAAGATGATGATGGTGCTGTTGCACATTGATCCGTAACACTGTCAACCTCTGCAGGGTCAACTTTGGAGTCCCCACTCGGCATCAACTTACTCCGCTTGGCGTAATATTCCATTCGCTCCTCCAGGCTCTCTGGTTAGCGATGTAATTAGAAACAAAAACAAGCAGACAGGACAAAAAAAAAAAAATATATATATATATATCAAAGTAAAGACAACAGCAAAATGATTTAAAAGTAAAAGTAAACCCTAATAAACCATTTTAAACAACTGGTGATATCTTATTACAAGTTTTTAATTTTTTAAAAGAATATAATATTATTACATTTAGAGAGAAGAATAAGGGAACTAGGTAAAAAGAAACAAAAGAAAAAGAAAATTGAATTACAAAAAAATTCAGCAGAGACTGTAAATCAACACTTTAGAAACTAATTTTGTATCCAATCAAGAGTTGAACCTTTACACTCATTGAAGAACAACTTAGACAGTGGAGTGAATAGCCTATAATTATATTGCTGACATTGGACGTTAAATCAACTCAGCCTAGGCAGTGGAGAGTTTAGACAGAATGTACAGTACATCAGTTTTACTGGGGGCGAACTAGCTCAAGTGTTAGAACGTTGGTCGCCAGATGGAGAGGTCCGCGGTTTGAATCCTACCATTGGTAAAAAATTTATTTGTCCAATTTGTTCCCTGTAACTGGTTGGGTCGATGTCAGTATAATGTGACCCCTGACACAGGAGTCAAGATCTCCCTGTCCTGTCTTGTGTGTGGCATCACATAAAATTGTCAGACTTCAGTCTTGGGGCATGTCCACAATATATTCTATAAAGTGCTGATGTTGTACGTTAAACCAACTCAACTCAACATCAGTTTTACTACACAAAAACACACAAGGGCACGAAAGTTGAACCATTACATAAGTGAAGACTGTAGGGGGTTGGGGGGTGGGTTGGTTAACGTCCAACAGCAGGCTATATTGTGGACGAGTCCCAAGACAGACGTCTGACAATTTTATGTGCTGCCACACACGAGACAGGGCGGGGATACCATGAATGCTGTCTCAGCCGATCACATTATACTGACACCGACACAACCAGTAGGGAACGCACCAGCCAGGATTCAAACTCGGGACCTTTTGCGTCGGAAGCCGATGTTCCAGCAGCAGCAGTAGCCATACCGTCGTCAACACCAAACTGAGATTGTATTCATAGAAAAAGCAATGTTGAAATTGTGTACTTTTTAGAATGGGCAGATGTTTGTTCCTCCACACTGGTGTATGTATCTCCAGTTCTATAATCAGACCTATCACTAACAACAACAGCAGCAGCAGTAACTATACCAACGTCAACACCATTTTGGGTTGAATCTTTTATGAAAGAGAGTGTTGAAATTTATTGTTTTTTTAAGGTTGCTATTTGTTATGTGGCTAGTTATTTCAGCAAAGTTTCTGGCGTGGACATTTTTTAAAGGCTCACAAAGGAGCCACAAGTGTTGAGGTCTTTGTTGTGAACTCTCTCGGCGGATGTTCTTGTAGAGTTAAACGACACATTTTTCTCTTAAGAAGCTTTGTTGGAGTTGGAAGTTTTTGAGCAGTTTGCAGTTTTGCTGTAACTCCATGTGTAACATATCGTCACAGCACTCTGATTAATTATGGCTTAAAAAGAGACTTACGCCAAAATGCAAGTGGTGTATCGTTGTTACAGTAAAAATTAGATGTATCTAAACTTTTAGATTAGAAATGGGCCAATAGGTTTTTGCTTTATGTTGTTAGAAACGCGAAAGAAGTAAATAATTATTTTTTAAGCTTTATCTAAAAAAAGAGCGAAAAGGACTTATGCCAAAATCATAGCACATTATGCCAATATCGTTGTTCGATTTTTGTTATCGTAAAAATATAGCTATTGTGATTAAAAATGATATAATCAAGGACATTGTTGAATGTGTGATTCATTAAATCAATGTTGGAAAGGTGCTGTTCACTATTGAACACCTCTTGTTATTGTCAAAGATGAAATTGAAAGGTTTACAGTAAGTACAAAGAAGTTTTAGTTTTGTTTCAGTTAAATTGTTATGACTGAAACACTGTTGTAAACCATATAAATACATGTAGTTACATATCAGAATTGTTTTTATTGTATTTATAAACAATACTGTACTTAAAAACAACAACCATGATAGAAGTGGTTTCTTCTTCAAACAAACAAAAAACAAAAAAATCAAATAAGAGATGCTTGAATACAACTTTATTTGTAAAAAGTAAATGTCTTGGTTCTATTCATTGATTTCGTTTCTTTTTGTTTGTTGTTGTTTTGTGTCTTTTTCTATTATTTCACATGGGAAAATAAAAATCTCATATTTGAGTCAATTCTAGTCATGTATTTATTGCCTCTTTGGTTTTGTGTTATTTTTTTTTTTATCCTTTGTAAAATTTTGAAAATTGTAGATTGATATGAGACAAATGCTGTTTGGCTTTATAGTCTTAATGTATAAAAGTTCTTTTTTTTTTTTTAATTGTTGCTTTGAAGTTTATGAATAGATTTAGCATTTTTTTGATTGCATGTACATGTGTTTGTTAATTAATTCTACTAAATGAGTTGAGTTGCCACTCTCAGTTAGCCAGGAAAAGAAAAAAAATAAATAAATAAATACTGGATTGGATTCAAAGTCTGGACTGAATTTTTAAAATTAATAATTATACCATTCGAATTATGCTTTATTCCTTTGGTAATATTTTCATTGTTTTAACCTTTGCATATTGCATAGGCCTATTCCTTGTGTGCGCACTATATACTATATTGATTATTTTGAAATCAAAGGTGTGCAGGGTAGTGCAATGGTGTACTGGCACAAAAGCATATCAACGTACACAACAAGTCTACGGTTTGATGGGAAAAGGTTATGTATTGAAGCATTCCTTAAACAAGTCTGGAGATCAGCGACACTCAGGCTTGTTGTGTGAGATCCTGCAAACATTTTTTGATCACTTGTACAGTTTTGTTTTGTGTATTTATAAACCCCAGGCTTTAATGGTTATCTTGCAATGCACTAGCCAAAATGATTGATCTGTGGATGTAAGTTGTGTCAGTACATGTTGATATTTTACTCATTCTCAAAAAGTGCTTTTAATTGTCAACAATATCTTCCAATGTAATTTGAGTAATTAAACACAGAATAACAACTGTTTGGGGTTGTTTCGTATATGACATAGAGATTCTTGTAACCGTAATACGCAATTATGATGTTTTGTTGAAGTAAAACAAATTCTGTTTTCATTTTTTTTCTTTTCTGCAATTGTTTTTTGGAGTTAAATAACAAAAGGCTGTTTTCCTTTATTTAAGATGATCCTAAACACTCTTTTATAGTACTGAAAATCCTTAAACGTGCGGAAAATGCGCATCACTGTGAAATAGGGGTCCTGGTATCCCTGTACTATTTGTAGCATTGTCAGATGTTAGTTTTGGGATCTGTATGTTACAAAACTGAACAACACTAAAATAGTATCGCGAAGTTCGTTTTGCTAGTTCTGTAGTAGTATGCACATTTACATTTTTTAAACATTTAATTGGCGATGAAACTGGAAAGGGTGACAAGCTAAATTTCTGTCAAGATAGATATATCTTGATAACCTGAGAATTAGATCGTCATCCATAGCACCAAAGACCCATTTGAAAAAAATAAAGGATTTGTGTTTATGCTTAATGTGGTGGTCGCAATGTAAACATTCGAATTACACTATGACAAATTTATATAGGATGTCATCAGTAAATTTTAAAGTAATATTGTGTTTTAAGATATGAGCAACAATTATGTGCAGTGAATGAGTATGAAAAAGCGAAACATAATTATTATTGTGATAACATTGATTATGTAGGTGATACATCTAATGAAATAGTAACTTGAAAATATCGCTTAAGTTAAAAAAATGGATACCACATTTTGAGAACGAGTCATTTAGAAACCAAAACAATACATGTATCAAACTGGCAGATGATTGAATGAAATTTTATTCCTGAGTTGTTATGTTCATTTGGGTATCTTTTAGTCATATAATAAAAACACTTTTTTTTAAAACTTTAATTAAAGGGCCAAGACATTTAAGGTGGTAATTTACTTTAATTTGAAGAGCATAAATCTATTCTAAAATGTTGCTTTAAATCAGTCACACAAACTTTTTGTGTTCATTTTGACAAAATGAATGTGCCTACTTGTATTTGTTTTATGATGTTTATGTAAGATTTATTATAAGATTTGTACAGTGTGCTTGTTGTCAGATGTTAGAGTATCAGTAATATGTTTTTTTTTATGTTACGATGCTGAAGAAAGAAGAATTAAATTTTAATAAACATCAACTGCCCATAATGTTGTATTATTTTATAGTATTTTTGTTTGTTTGCAGAATACAATGTATTGGTAATTTTTACCTTTCGCTCTATCGTAAGATCTTAAATTTTCCTTTTTCCCCACTTTTCAGTACTAAATAGGTAAATCCCCTATATTTCTTTTTTTTTTTTTTTTACTTTTTACATAAATTTGGACCAGAGAAAAAAAAATTATTTACTAATAAATATTTGTTGACCTGGTATAAGGGCATTTTTTGCTCACTTTTCATTTAAAGATATAAAATCTATGCAATTTTATCAATACAAATACAAAAATGTAAAAAATGTATTTATGGTATACTTCGAACATGATAATTTTAAACTCAGTCCTTTTTATGGTATACTTCAGGCGTTTCCATTTTAATCCCATTACTGCAAGAATGATAATTCTAATCCCATTTTATGGTATACTTCTAACAAGATAATTCTAATCCCAGTCCTATTTATGGTATACTTCTAACAAGATAATTCTAATCCCAGTTATGTTTTTGGTATACTTCAATCCCATTTATGGTATACTTCTAACAAGAAAACCCTAGTCCCAGTCCTATTTATGGTATACTTCTAACAAGATAATTCTAATCCCAGTCCTATTTATGGTATACTTCTAACAAGATAATTCTAATCCCAGTCCTATTTATGGTATACTTCTAACAAGATAATTCTAATCCCAGTCCTATTTATGGTATACTTCTAACAAGATAATTCTAATCCCATTTTATGGTATACTTCTAACAAGATAATTCTAATCCCAGTCCTATTTATGGTATACTTCTAACAAGATAATTCACTTGTCCTATTTATGGTATACTTCTAACAAGATAATTCTAATCCCATTTTATGGTATACTTCTAACAAGATAATTCTAATCCCAGTCCTGTTTACGGTATACTTCAAACATGATAATTTTAAACTCAGTCCTTTCTATGGTATACTTCAGGCGTTTCCATTTTAATCCCATTACTTCAAGAATGATAATTCTAATCCCAATTTATGGTATACTTCTAACAAGATAATTCTAATCCCAGTCCTATTTATGGTATACTTCTAACAAGATAATTCTAATCTCAGTTATGTTTATGGTATACTTCAATCTCGTGTTATGGTATACTTCTAACATGATAATTCTAATCCCAGTCCTGTTTACGGTATACATTCAGCAAGATAATATGAGAGCAACAAAATACCAAAATAGAAAAGTTGTGCAATAACAATTGTTTATTTTCAAAACAAAGAGTGATGTCAAATTGTTTTTGTCGTTGTTGTTTTTTTACAACATTCCATTTTTTGGATTTTTTGTGTGAATGAAATTACAATTTCAAATATATAAATCACAAAATCGAGAACAGACATTCAAATTTGTTGTGCAGAAATATGTATAACGTGTATCATTATTTATCTATAGAGATACATAAAAAGGAAATAAAAAAATATGATAATTATACTATAAGAGGTAGTGAAGAAAACTTCGATAAAAAGGTTATTTTGAACCTTTCCAATCTATTTTTAGATATTTATAAATTGCCCACAGCAAGAAAGAAATACAATCCATTTAGAGCAATGGGAAAAGTCACAAGGTACCCCTTTGCCCCTTTAATAATCACGTACTAGCACAAACGACAATCTACTAATTTAGAAGTAGTGAGGTTTGAAGTAATATCCAATTAAAAAGTTACTATTCAACTTTAATCGGCACTAAATCTGATTTTTTTTTCTAGTCCTTCGATTTTTAGTGAGAGGGAAAAAAAAGAGCCAGTCAAAATTATTATATCATTATTAGGGACTTAGTTTGTTCTAAGATGGAAAAATGATTGTTTCAACGGGCGATTTATTTGAACCCACTTTTGAAAGGATCTATATGTACAAGTGTTTATATATTGTGTTATTACTGTGACACGCGATATAACCATACTCTTTGATCCGCGAGGTAAACTATCGTATTCATGTTTCTTTTACTTGACGATTTAAACTAAAATAGCTGTTATAATAGCTTAATTCATTAGACTAATAACAATCATAAAAAGGTTCTAATAATATAAAAATATAAAGTTGAAATAAGAACGAAATACAGTTTATCATAGTAAACCAATCAACCAACGAAAAATCG
Source organism: Elysia chlorotica (assembly GCA_003991915.1). Taxonomy (NCBI): domain Eukaryota; kingdom Metazoa; phylum Mollusca; class Gastropoda; family Plakobranchidae; genus Elysia; species Elysia chlorotica. The sequence goes on from RQTK01001070.1 coordinate 94,100, forward strand.
TACACAGAAAATAGTCATTCATCAGGTCTTTCATGCACGAAACAAAAAAAAAAGAAAAATCGTTGAAATTCTTAACGGTAACCCCATTTAAACGAGCATGTAAAAAAACAAACAAACAAAAAACAGAATGCTTAGACCATTTTTCCACTAGGGAATAAACATAAGCTTATTAATTTTAACCAAAATGAAATAGGGAAAATACGCATACAAGCACACGTATTGCTTTTTTTGTATTGGAATTAAACAAACAAACAAATAAACAAATTTGGCGCCATTTTATGTCGGAGGCTGGGTGACTATTTTATGTCGGAGGCTGGGTGACTATTTTTTTCCCGTCTGTTCACGTCGAGTACCGGTCGTACAAACCCTGGACGTGGTTGTACACCTGGTCCATGACGGACACCGCCTGGGTCAGCTTGCCCATCCCGACAGGGGTGTCAGCCACGTGAATGGCCGACAGAAACTGGTCACGTGACGGGAACGAGTTGAGCGCGAGTCTGGCCGCACTGCGAACAAACCACGAATGGTGCGGCGCAAGGATATTATCATAGTGCACGCGCACGCGGCTCTGTAGGTCCGCACTACTTTCCTGCTTGACTTCCTCGACGACGCGGGAGATGAACCTGAGCGCGCGGTGGATCCAGCGGTTGCAAGAGACGCCGGGCTGCTCCTGAAGCAGTGCGGCGTGGGAGTATTCATACGCGAACATGCTCTCAAACGTGTCGTAGTGGTGGCGGCGTCTGCGGTCGACTGTCCGGAGGGTGGTCAGGGTGGACAGCTTGGACATGATGTCCTCGCGGGCGAAGGAGAAGACAACTCCGAAGAAGTCGAAAACCCTGGGAGGGGGGTCAGAATGATATTTGATTGTATAAGTCAACAACACGCTGATATTATTCGTATGAATAGTTTGTCAA
>RQTK01001070.1:100013-102871 GCA_003991915.1 Elysia chlorotica
ACACATGGTTGGCGATAAAGGAAAAGACTATGTAGCGAAAATATATTCCAACTCTGGCAACTTTTCTACCAACCCACAAACATCCTCTGTCCATTCAAATTGACATTTATGACAAGTATGACCAGAGTTTGTAGAAAACTCATCAATATCAACAAGTAATCGCAGCAATACTTTTGTTTGAAATATATTCACTTTTCCTAGTATTTGTTGGACATTAATAAAGTATGTTCCACCACTGCCCTGTCTTAATTTGCTGAAGGCCTTTTCAATGGGATCTGCAGTGAACTTTCCAAGTAAAACAGTCGGAAGATTCCAACAAAGATTTAACAAAATCAATGATGCCATTGCATGTATGCTAGATTGCCAAAGAGGTATCACAGGTTAATATCTTCACTCTTTTACCTTGTTCTCCTTACAATAAAAATACAATAAAAATATGTCACATGTTGTTTGCCATTGTGTTTTCAAAGAAAACTAATTAAAAAATGACTGGTTAATCCTGTTATTATCACCAGTGAACATAGTCAACAATTTTGTAAATGTTGCTAAAAAGGCCAAGCTTCACCAACCCTTCAACCATGTCGCTGAATTAAAAGAATAGGAAAAGATAAATTAGTAGGCTATACCACTACATAAGTGGAGGATCCAAGACTTCCTTAATATCACATTGCCCTATTGACTTCACTTCAGTATCACTAGATCTATGACTCTATGACTTGGACAGCAGACTACAGTAGGCTTATATAAGAAAAGTAAACACTCGTTTACCCCCAGAGTCTAGACTAGTCTAGATCTAGATGGAATTTTAGATCTAGATCTAGTAATTTTTTGTATCATACAATGCAGTCACTAGATCTAAGTGGAGAAAGTTTTCTAAATAATATATTCTCACCTTTTAGGTTCAGCAAAAAACAACATTGCTGTCAATAGATAAATCTTCAAAACATTGATCCTAATCGAAAGCTAAGGAGGCTTCCATCTTGGAAATGTATAACTTTGCCTTGTTTGCACCATCCCAAGTTAAATTCCAAAATATTTGTAGACCTTTTCTAAGTAAACTAGATTCGTGTAATCTTACTGAAAATGTTTTTTTTTTTTTTTTAAATGTTGAGTTAATATGATTAACTTTTAAACATATTAAAAAAAAACATTCCACGGGACTTGACAGAGCTAAAAGACGTTTGGCCTTTAGAGAAAAATAATTTTGGCTTCTGGTCTGGACTTTAGCTGGCTTCAACAGAGAAAAGTAATCACCGCCTCCACATTTTAAATGGTCTGCACGATGAGGAGGCTGTTCGACAGAATCAATAACAAGGAAATATGCCCAAATAATATATGGCGCTGAGAAAGAGAAAAGAGAACAGAAAAAGTGTATGTGTGTGTGGGGGGGGGTGAAGGGGAGGTGAGAAGATGATTGAATACCCCGGTAATCAAATAAAGAGAAGAAGGAGGTGTGACAATGAAGAGGAGAAAAGTTGGACGAAGGAAGGGAGTTTAAAACGTCCGTTTATCTCTGTCTCTCTCTCACCTTCTCTTTCTCTCTATCTCTCCCTCTGTCTGTTTCTCTTTCTCTCTCTCACCCTTTTCTCTCTCTCTCTCTCTCTCTCTCTCTCTCTCTCTTCTTTTTATCTCTTTGTCTGTCTCTCACCCCCTGAGATCGCCTATTACGGTGGACTGGGTATACCAAATAATCAAGTCTCTCACCCTTCTCTCTCTCTCTCTCTCTCTCTCTCTCTCTCTCTCTCTCTCTTTTCTCTTTATCTCTTTGTCTGTCTGTCTGTCTCTTTCTCTCTGCCTTCCTCTCTCCACACTGGACACTAAGCGAACGTAGGAATTCTACGACTTTGAAGTATCTCATCTTTTTAAAAGTAGTTTTTCATTTAAGAAAATCTATGTAGAACCTGTTAAAGAGCTCTTATTTTTGTGTTTTTATATAATAAATCTAGATTTAGATCTAGATATTTATGCACACTTGATTTAGTTAAGTGCTGGCTAGATTCTAGATCTAGATTGGACGTGTTCAGGGGTCTTTTAGTGTAGATCTAACAACTGGTCGGTAGCTTTGTTAGTCGTATACTTAGGCCGAGTATAGCCTACTATTAGTCTACTACAACCTTGTATCGACGACCCCATGAATAGAAGATCTCAGTTAACCATTTTTTAGATATAACCTGGCCAGCGCGTGTTTTCTTGCCAGTTGGCGGCCACTGTGACCAAAATAAATAGACCAGAATGACATGTACAAACTAGTTCGTTTCTGTGACCCAACACACACACACACGCACACACACACACACGTACTGAGTAGCCTAGAATTTTGACACTTTGATCCCAGCATCCACTTCATCTCTCGCTATGACGATACATGTTTTGTGGCTAACCACTTCAGAGTCTGATTGCTCGACAACCCTTTTCATTTATTTGCTGACAGTTTGTTTTATAATTCTATCTGGGTTTTTTTTTTCAAGAGATGTTTTTCTCTTTTTTTCTTTTTTGGTTCTTTTTGTTTTGTTTTTGTATAGAACAAGGAGCACATGATTATTTTTTGACGTAGGCAGAAAACGTAATAATAGCCATGATAGTCCAAAGAGCGAAGTCTTAAAGGGAAACAAAACAAAACACGACACAATGCAACCCTTTGTTCTACCCCAACGAATGGCATAGTTACATTTTATTTGTAAATTCCGTTACGTCAATCAATGTCGGGACCCGATAACCGTATTAATTTCGTTTTCCTCTATCTACCCATCTCAGCCAATACTATTATTATTATTATTATTATTATTATTATTATTATTAGAGAGAGAGAAAGAGAGAGCAAGAGAGAGAGAGAGAGAGAGAGAGAGAGAGAGAGAGAG
>RQTK01001070.1:107500-120350 GCA_003991915.1 Elysia chlorotica
AAGAAGAAGAAGAAGAAGAAGAAGAAGAAGAAGAAGAAGAAGAAGAAGAAGAAGAAGAAGAAGAAGAAGAAGAAGAAGAATATATTGCATTTATATAGCGCACTTCCATGAACAATCATGCTCAGTGCGCTTAACAATTTCCATTATCATATGTACAAAAGAAGAATAATCATAATTATAATGTTGACATAATACAATATTACATTCAAAAGCCATCATCATAGTGTCGTCTTGTTGATCGTTAGAAAATTACGTTTGCGCACTTTATGTTCTGTTTTAAAGTCTAGAATGAGCCGCACGGATTGACACTGCTCACTTGTTTTGCTTGATGAGAACTAGTTCTAGTACACCTCGTGTCTTCCAACTACGTTTTGTAACTCTTGATGGGGTCAGATTCCTAATAGACACTGCCTCAGCTCTATAACCCAGTTAAAACTGACTTGTAACTGAAGACCAACTCATTTTTTTTAAGTTAACCATACTTTGTTTGTTGATGTTCCTCCTGCTGCTGCAGCAGTTGTTTGTTGACATTCCTGCTACTGTTGTTGTTGTTATTATTGTAGTTATTGTTGTTGTTGTTGTTGTTGTTGTTGTTGTTGTTGTTGTTGTTGTTGTGCAGTCTATCTTCTTGTTACGCTTGCTGCTGCTGTTGTTGTTGATGACGTTCCTGTTGCTCTTGATGATGATGTTGTTATTTTCCGATTGCTATGGTGGTAGTTCTGGTACCGGTAATTTAAGTATGTATAGTTGGTACCGGTAATTTCATTGTACATACTATACAATAATAACTAAATGAGTTTTTTTTATGTAAAGTTTGGCCCTTGAGAAAAAACTTATGAGAAAAAAACTTGACACTCAGAATGTTTCAACGGTTTTCCTTCCGGCCAATCAGAGGTTTCGGTGGGGAGACGCACGCCAACCAATGGGGAGTGAGTTTACATTTCTGCTGCACTTCACGTCATCAATGGTTTTTGGGTTTTTTCTTTGTTTTGTTTTGTTGTTTTTTTTTGTTATACGTTTGCTTCACTTTATTGCTGCATCGCCTTTTTGTGGCGTGTTGAGTGTTGACTTTCGTCACATAAACTGATGAAGGCTTTCGTTGGTTTTTTAATGCGGAAAGTCAGCAACTAGGCTTTATCGAGAACTGGTCCCAGACTACCCCAATATAATAATAATAAGCAGAATAGCACTCTTGATCAAAGATATATGTCTACCCATCCCCTTTTTATCTTTTGTATCATTCCTACCCTTTATATTTCTCCCCCTTCCTCTCTCTCAATCAAAACTTTGCCTATCCCTTCCACATTTTTCTTCATCTCTATACCCCGTCTCTCTCTCTCTCTCTCTCTCTCTCTGTCTCTCTCTCTCTGTCAACCCCACTGACGCGACCAGTTATAATTCCCATCCCCTCGCTGCCTCGCCAAATGTCACTGAAGTCTCTGGGTTTTGGCCTGGGGACTGGAACTACCAGTAGGCTTGGGATTCAAACTAACCTTGCCGCCGGCTACTCAAGCGGGCTACCCACAGACCATCCCAGTTCCCGTCTGTCTCCACCCCCAAGAGTTAGGGGCATCCTGTTCTGTAATGATCGTTGTGGAGTGAGGAGAAAATTCCTCATTATTTTGGCTACTTCATTGATCTCCAACTTTAATGTCAACAAAAATGTCACTGGGTTACGGCCCTTTGTTTGAGCCTCTTTCCTCTCGCAGACTTCCGAAAAACATCAAACCATAAAAAAGCAAACGAAACACAAAGAAAAGGAAAGACAAGACAAAAACTACCAACTAAAAATGAATGGATGTTTTCAGCATAAGTTAAAAAAAAACCCACCTTATTACATCGATTTTTTTGGGGGAAAAAAAAACAACTAAAAAAAACAAACTTTTGTCTACATAATTGTGGTAGTAAAATGTGTGTTAATTTGTTTGTCCCTTTTTTGTTTTGTTTTGTTTTTGTTTTGTTGGGTGTTTTTTTGTGGGGCTTTTTATCCAATCTTAACACACTTGAAGTCGAAAGATCTTTCTTGGTTTCATATTCTGTGTATCTGAAGTTTAAACAAGTGTCATGTCTCTTTGACGAATATTTTTCTTTTTTACTTCTTGTGTAACTCTAACTCTAACTTTCATCATTATTTTTTGCGTCCATCACCAAAGATCTTTTTCAAGTGCATCGTTCTTGTGATCAAAGGCGTCGGTTTCCTTTCTTGACTAAGTAAGATAAGAGATCAGTCTAGAGCACCGTAACTTTGCTTTTTGTTAAGTGACGTGACGAGATGCTGTCTCTCATTCTGGTCACTTAGGTCTCTCGTACACATGCACTCTGAATGGACTGTTTGTGCCACAGTGACCCAACCGAGCCTTTCAGAATATGATATAGCAACTTTCCTTAATTGGATATATTTTCCGGATCCTGGGATCTCCTTTATGAAATTCTAACCCAAGTGCGATAAGATTATAGATAACTCGACTTCATGTATGAACCGAAGTTGTAGGTCTGTCCCTTGGAGGTCGGTTTAAGGCGGAGTTCACTGGTTTAAACGAATAGCTCACGAAAAGCTCCAAATTTTTATAAAACCAATTGTCCTTGTATGGAAAAGGCAGAAATAATAACTTTAATTAAGTTCAGGCAAGTAAAGCACACATGTAACTATGTGTACCACCTAATTCTGGAACCTCGCTATGTGTAGGCCTACCACCTAATTCTGGAACCTCGGACCACCTGCTCATCGGTCCAAAACAATATAATATTATTGGTTCTAATTTGGAACGTATGTATTGATTAATCCCCTGCCTTATTTATCTTACATCCCTTACAACAGCCAGCAAACTGTAAACATTTTTGTCCAATTACTCCGTAGGCTTATCAGGTAGGTAGCACGGTCAGGTTTAGAGTTAGCGTGAAGTCTTTTTTGCCGAGTCGTTGTTTTTGTTGTTTTTGTTTCTATAACTTCCATCGTCACAAATTGTGCATTCTCAATCCCTGGGCGAAACTCAAGAAGACCAAGATCAGGCATGTGTTAGAGTTACAAAAGGCAAGTTTTCCTGCTGCCACACAGAGGCTTGTCCATTTGCTTACTTGTTTGGCGTCCATCGTCAACACTATATATGCTATTATGTAGACGGGTCCCCAGGCTGATGTCTAACAGTTGTGCGTGCTGCCACAGAGACCGTGTTCGCTGAACCTGCGCTATACGACGCCTTGACTTAAACTAGTTAGAACCGTTCGGGGGGGAGGTGAAGGCAATTATTCTAGGGCGAGTAGAACTAGATGGCTAGTACATATGCACAATGGGCTGGCCAAAAATTACTTTCTGAGTACCGGTACCATTCTGTTCTAACTGGGATGATAATTAAAAAAAAAATTACCTAGAGCAGTAATTCTTTGTCCCATTGTGTTTAGTCGGTCAGTCCGATTACTTGGCCTGTAGGCCTACTCAAGGTGACCTCGATAAATTTAGCCTACTGCATCATTGCATGTATTTACTCTCAATTTATAAAAACTAAATACATGTATACTTCACTATTACGCTACCTCAGTTGTATATTATTCTATCTCGTTTCTAAAATACTCTAGATCTTTAGTATGTTAGGATTGAGATAGCGCATTATGCAACTGAGGTGACGATTAGTAACACACATGCACGAACTTATTTAAAAAAACAATTCTAAAGGTGCTTTAAAAAGTATGCACACAACATAATCGTCAAGTTCAAAATATCGAAAAAAAGATATTATGATAGGCCACCTATTGGGCGCGAGTGACCCATAACTCTCGGTAACCAATTATCGGACAAATCACTTGACCTCAATAAACAAACAAACCAAGACGAGATAGAGTGCAAGGCAGTTTGTTCTACATGTAAATATTATCCGATGTTCGCTTCTCTTATCAAATTTAAAATACATTCTGGTTGACTTTAACCACCATGCATAACGCTGGGTTAAATTCCGGAGTGTGTTCGGTTGCTGAGTTAAAGGTTGTCACATCCTTCTGAAATAACAAAACATTATTTTAAGCATAAGATCTGGCCTAAGAGATAGAGCGTCGGGCACGTAACACTGAGTTGAGTTGAGATGTTGGGTTGATGTTGTTGGGTTGGTTTAACGTCCAACAGCAGCACTATATAGGCTATATTGTGGACGGGCCCCAAGACGGACGTCTGACAATTTTATGTGCTGCCACACACGAGACAGAGCGGGGATACCATGTCTCATGTCTCAGCCGATCACAGATTGAGATTGTAACGTCAGCAATTTAAAGCTATATAGTGGACGGGCCCCATGACTGGCGTCTACCAATTTTACGTGCTGCTACAGACGAGACCTGGACTCTTGTCTTAACCAGTCGCATTGTACGAATACTGACAACGGGGACGAATTTGGACAATACAATTTAGACTGATCGTGAGATTCGAACCGTGGACCTTCCGATCTGGAGGCCAGCGCTCTACCACTTGAGCCAGTTCACCGACCAGAAGGAATTTAAATAATGATGCTCACTTGTGTCTTATCACATTCTGTTACACTAGTTTGGCTAAATTGTCCCTTTTGCTTGTTGAATTAGTTGGCAATTTTGCTTGCTTTATTGTTTGGTTTCTCTAAAAAATATTCTGGTTTAATTATATTCGTTGAGAGTATAACTAGACCCGCTAACCTTACACAAAAAAAGCATATTTTTTCAGTTTTTACGCATTATTTGGCTGAAGAGTACCCAGTTTGTTGGCAGCTTTGCTTAATCCGATGAAAATCTCAATTTATTGGAGTCCGGATAATATCAATCTTTGATTTGGGACTGAAATGTATTGACTTTATCCATACTAATGATAAAAATCGAGGGATGAAAATCAACTAATGAGGAATCTGGGTTTAAATAAACCGCGGGGAAACACCCGGAAAACTTGTTAGTTTTGTGTCTCTGTGGGGGTTGGTTGGTTGGTTGGTTGGTTGGGTTGGTTTAACGTCCAACAGCAGCACTATATAGGCTATATTGTGGACGGGCCCCAAGACGGACGTCTGACAATTTTATGTGCTGCCACACACGAGACAGGGCGGGGATACCATGACTCCTGTCTCAGCCGGTCACATTATACTGACACCGACCCAACCAGTAGGGAACGCAATAGCCAGGATTCGAACTCGGACCTTTTTGCGTCGGAAGCCGATGTTCTACCCCTGGACCACCGCGCCCCCCTGAGAGAGAATCAAGTAATTTGAGTTGAGTTGGTTTATCCAAATAGAAACAGATCACTGACACCGTGAGAGAAAGCAGAGAATGTGATTGTATAGAGTAAAGTCTCTGACAACAGTAAACGAGTATTGCTTTTAAGCAATTTGACTAAAAGTGGGTTCATTGAACCTTGATTGAGAGCAATAAGTCAGCACTTTGATAGCGTATATAGAACTTACAAATTAATACTGGAATCTACATGACAACCCAAACATGCATCGTCCCATCAGCTGGCCTCATGATAGCAGATAAAGATTAAGGAGAGAAAAAAATGTTCACTTGTTCCGATTTTGATAAAGATGACCTTGCTTGACTAAAGTTGGTGAAAGTCTATAAAATTAATTATGGGGCTGAGAGTGATTATTCCGGTGCAATAGTTTTTACAGTGAAGTACATGTAGTTGAGTTGGTTTAACGTCCAACATCAGCACTATATAAACTATATTGTGGACAGGCCCCTATATTGAAGTCTGCAAATTTTACGTGCTGCCGCACACGAGACAGGATGGGTATACCATGGCTCCTGTCTCAGCCTAACCAACACCGATCCAAACACATGGAGCGCAATCGCCAAGGCTCAAACTACGGACCTTTTGCGTCTGAAGCTGATGTTCTACCCCAGCACCCCCGCTTGGTTGGGTTGGTTTAACGTCCAACAGCAGCACTCTATAGGCTATATTGTGGACAGGCCCCTATATTGAAGTCTACAAATTTTACGTGCTGCCACACACAAGACAGGGCGGGGATACCATGACTCCTGTCTCAGCCTGTCACATTATACTGACACCGACCCAAACACATGGAGCGCAATCGCCAGGGCTCAAACTACGGACCTTTTGCGTCGGAAGCCGATCTTCTACCCCAGGGCCACCGCACTAAATCTATCTCCGGGAGTCCTTTGTGACTGGCCAGCCAGGAAAACCGTGGAGGGACAATAATGAAGAGTTTTTCATGTTGCTTAACGTCTAAAATCAGCACTGTAAAGGCTATATTGTGGACGGGCCCCGAGTCTGACGTCTGACAATTTATTGTGCTGCCACACAGGAGACAGGTCAGGGAGATGTAGACTCCTGTCTCAGTTCGTCACATACTGCTGACACTGGCCTAACCAGCAGGGGGCGAAACCAAACGGAAACATTTTTAACAGAAACTGGGTCTCTAACTATGGAAATAAGCGCCCTACTGCCCTACCCCCAAAAAATGAAGAGAATAAAACAATCACAATTTTCTCTAACACATTCACAGAGAGAGAGAGACAGAGAAAGAGACCGACAGAGAAAGAGAAAGATCGTCCAAAATTTTGACAAACGCAGCGCCAGTGTGAGTGTGTTGATATTCTCGAGTTTTATTTTTCTCAGTTTTACAAGCGGATGTTCAGAATCAAACTGTGCAAGCACAATAAACACAGGTCTGCCCTGACGATAACGCCAATGTATTGTTCCAACAACCTGTAGCCTTCACTTAAGATGAACTCTTTGGACACAGCCTTAAAATTTATTTCATCCCAAGTTTATATTATACATTGACTTTTGATCATAAAAAAAGGAATTGGGGCCTCGGAAAAGTTTATATATATAAAGTCATAGTTTATCTTAAACTTATTCCACTATGTTTCACAGTTTCTTAAATCACTATCTTCCTTTTTCAACAACAAATTCTGAAAAGTGAAAAAGAAACACTGCTACTGCAAACACATCTTATGTCCATTTCCATTTTTCTGAGTTTTTTTTTCTTCTCCAAACCTTTCCTTTCTCTAATTCTAATCACATGGGTCTAATAACAAAGGGGGCACATAACACAATCTTTACACAAGCTGATAATTATTTGAGTTATATCTCCTGTAGCAGCTAAAATGCACATCACAGCTATATAAAATTAAGCTGATTTCATACTAAAACCTTTCACAATTTTCTTCCTACATTGCAATAAAGACATAAAATTATGCATAAAGTATTTTAAAAAAATACAACATAAAGTTAAAAATATAGGACCAATCATAAGCTTTCATCTAAAACAATATTATTGGCAATGTTGGAAGTCCTCAATTTATTATCAATGTTAAACAAGAAATGCTTATGGTAGACAGAATTTAAAAAAACCAAAGGATACTCTTGCTAAAGAAGAAACAAGGAAACGAAAAATCATAAATTACTTGAATAAAACAAAATATTTATTTTACTAAGCTAACCAGGTATTAATAAAACTTTTTGTTTGATGGTACATCTACTTCAAATCATTTGATAACATCGTCTAATATCAAGATTTTTATTTTTTTAAACGCTCAACCTTAGCAATGAGGCTTTAATGTAAGACGTATGTCTGAGAATTTTACCAACTGCTGTAAAAAGATAGTGCGAGGGTACCGGGACTTATGTCTCAGAAGGTCACAAGACACAACAATAACACAATCAGCGGGGGGACGAAATCGGACAAGTAAATTTGCCTGAAAGTGGAATCAAACCAGCTACCTTTGAATAGAACTCCCAAGTCTACCTCACCTAAACCAGCTCACCACATCTAAAATTGGGGTGTTTTGTTATGATAAATTGACAAAATTGGGGTGTTTTGTTATGATAAAATGACAAAATTGGGGTGTTTTGTTATGATAAAATGACAAAATTGGGGTGTTTTGTTATGATAAAATGACAAAATTTGGGTGTTTTGTTATGATAATTTGACAAAATTTGGGTGTTTTGTTATGATAATTTGACAAAATTTGGGTGTTTTGTTATGATAAATTGACAAAATTGGGGCGTTTTGTTATGATAAAATGACAAAATAACATTTCAGGGCCACATTCTGATTACAAGCCATCCTACAAATCATGTACAACTATTGTGTTTCTAGGTCAAAATTAAGTAAAGAAATTAATGACACATGTGTATCATTACTGCTATGTTGGATTTAAAGAGATAACATTCAGCACGAGTAAAATTCTTCTGCACTTTTTAAAAGGCATAAGGCGGGCCTACCTAGCAACTCGATAAAAGCAAAACAAACAAAATCTACAGACAGAAGAGCAAAACAAAACAAAAAACACCCATGAACAAAACAAAAAAACAAAAAGCCCAAACCCAACAATCAACAAGAGTATTAAAAAAGAAAAAAGGATTTTTGATTTGGTATTATTATCTAAGCATAATTAAAGCACAGTAGAGAATATTAAAAAAAACGATAGGAAAAATTTTTTTCCCATATGAATAATATAGGAACCAGTCTTCATTTAAATTAATTCAAAGGTGATCAAAGTTCTTTTCCAAACTACATAGAAATGCATTAGAGATAGATCTGTCGAGGACAGCCTAAAAATGCTATGTGTTCAAAGATTATATTACAAAGTGACTGTAAAGTACAATGGAAACCTCATAATTAAAACTGCACAAGATTTGAACTTTGCAAGGACTACTATATCATATAGTAGTCCTTGGAACTTTGAAATAAAAGGATTCGAATAACAATATGGGACATACACGAATCACTTAAGTTAAATTTAGTAGACCTTATTTGTAAAACTGCGTTCATGTAGTTTCCTGTTTTCTTTCTATAGCAACCTTCTCCCAAACCCCATTTCTTTAAAAGTCATGTCTAAGGCAGTAATATGAATTGAATTTTGTAATGCTTATTGGTGGTGTAAGCTTCGAATTAAGAGAATCAAACCAGAAAAACTTCGAATTATGAGTTTGAATTAAATAGAGCCAAAGAGTAAAAAATAACCTATTCTCTTGCGAAATTTTGGGTAATGAGAAATTCGGATTATCATACTTTGTTTTGTGAGGTTTTCCACTGTAATTAGAAGGGAATCAATGCCTAGGTACCGATTTCTAAGCAGACTCCACTGCATCCAAAGAAGGCAGATTGGGCTAATTAGCTCATGTAATTAAAAACTCATGGATAAGCCTTAACCATTAAGAAGCTTAAATTCTCATTATTCTTAATCTTATTGAAAATTACCAAGAACTTCATTATATTATAATTTTTCAAAATGTTGTTCATAACGACCCTAGTATACACATTGTCCTAAACTACGGATAACAAAACACTTCTGGCAAATCAATATGATTGTGAAGTGTCCAGACATGATGATGAGTAGAGACTACTTTCAGGTGCAACAGTTTCATTATCAAATTCACCTGAATAATCTTCTCCAACATCAACAGCAAATCCCCCCCCCCATTTTGGTCAGCTATAACGCTGGCATTTTCCGTTTTATGTTCTCTGTAGTTGTGTGTAGACTAAACAGGACATTTGAAATGCCCTCATCTGAGTGAGGTACAGTAATAATTTAACCTCAAAACTAATAAACTAATGTACAACAACAAAGTGGATACTGCATAAGGATCTGTTTCTGATTGCACTTTCAATAAACTGAACTTCTTTTTTTTTTTACACGGGTTGATGTCTTTTGTCTTGCTCTCGAGTCTTTCTTCAAAAAATTATTATTACAGCATGATAAAAAGGGCAGTTATGTCCCTTGGAGATTGACTTGGTCAGTGTCTTACCTTCTTTTCTAGGGAACCTCCACTCTTGGTACTCAGTCCTACAAGGAGCGCACAACTCTAGTTGCTTTACTTGAGTCTCTGTTTAAACTAAAGAGTTCTGGACATCAACCTCAGCCACACTTGACGATACTAACTTAACTTATTTCTCTTGGAACCTCCTGTAATAATATTATTTCTTGCTACGTTAGAGTTTTTAAAAAGGGGGGCACAATACTCCATTATTCTACTTTGGGTGGTGTCCCCTGGATATCGACTCCGCCAGTGTTTACTGTAACACATCTAGTGAGTAGCTTGGAGCAGTACAATCATTTCAAAGGGCACACGACTCAAATTTTTTTTTACTTGTGTCCCCTGGATATTGGCTCCGCCAGTGTTTACTGTAACACATCTAGTGAGTAGCTTGGAGCAGTACAATCATTTCAAAGGGCACACGACTCAACTTTTTTTTTACTTGTGTCCCCTGGATATTGGCTCGACCACAGCAGACAGTATATATATAGAACGCCCAGCCAGGACAAATAAATATAACTGTCACAGTCACAGAGACAGACAAGACAGACAGACAGACAGACAGACGATCAGCATCAGCTTCTGGGACCAAAGTTTGCGGCCAGACGAGACTTCCTCTTCTTGGCTGGCTTCGAGTCTGGCGCTGTGGCGTTCGGAACTGTCGCCACAGGGTTCGGGTTCGTATCCAGCTTCGCGTCAAGGCCCGATGTATTTGGTGTTGCGCCAGACTTTGGTCCATCTGACTCAGACTTCGACTCAGACAATGAGGGAAGCGCCGGCCGATTTTCCTCGGCGATCTCCGCAGAGACTGGATTTGCCGCAGATTTACTGCTAGCATCTTCATCATGTAACAACGTCGTAGCAACATCCTCTGCCTGTTTTGATGTTGAGGATGTTTTTACGTTAGCGGACAAGTTTGGGCCAGGTAGAGAACCCTCCCTTGCTTCCCTCAGCTCTGGATTTGCTTCTGCTTCCATCTTGCCCGAGTTTTTGTCTGCAGGCGCTGGTGATGTCAAACTTACAGCGTTGTTGTCTGTCGCTGCTTCTTTCTTCTTTTGCTGCTTCGTCACCTAGAAAATCAAGGGTCGAAAAGAAAGGACAGTTAGTTTTATGCATTATAGTAGTTTCTGCGATGACAGTAAAACCAAAATGTCATAGATTTAAGTCAAGGTAGTAGTAGCATTGTATGGCTACACCTCTACCTTGAACCTGCCAATCCAAGATGTCTCAGCCGGTCACATTATACTGACACCGACCCAACCAGTAGGGAATGCAACAGCCAGGATTCAAACTCGGGACCTTTATGCGTCGGAAGCCGAAGTTCTACCCCTGGACCACCGCACCCCCCGTAGATGATGCCATACAGGCAGAATTTAGAATTTTTTCTGTTAACTCCACAAAAGGAGAATCCCTCGCTCACCTGCAGTGGAATAAACTGCTGACTGAATCCACCGTTCCCTGACGGGGATTTCGGCTCTACCACCGCGGCAGGCTGGTCTGACTCCGCGCCTTGCCTGCCGGGACCCGTCGCAGCGATCTGAGCGGGGAGTTGGGTCTGGGGTTGCAGCCCAGGTGAGGTCTGGAAGTGGCTGGGTGGGGGCGGGTGTTGGAGCTGGTGATGGAGGGGATGGGGCGGAGGCTGGGGAGGGGGAGGGGGAAATACCAATTAATAAACAAGTGGATTGTAAGGGTTGGGGTTGGGTTGGTTTAACGTCCGACAGCAGCACTATATAGGCTATATTGTGGACGGACCCCAAGACAGACGTCTGACAGGGCGGGGATACCATGACTCCTGTCTCAACCGGTCACATTATACTGACACGGACCCAACAAGTAGGGAACGCAACAGCCAGGATTCGAACTCGGGAAACTATTGCGTAGGAAGCCAATGTTCTATCCCCTGGACCACCGCGCCCTCCAATGGATTGTAAAAGGGAGATGGCAATTCTATAAAAAAAAAACCTCCATATTAATCTTTTGAACTCACATGATTCAAGCCCTATTCCTTGTTTTTGCTCTATTTTAGGGGATTTTACAAAAATTGTTTAAAGGTAAAAGCTTAGATTTTTTATAATTATGAAATTGAAGGTGTGCAAAACACCTGGAACATGAGCATGTCAATACACACATCATTTGTGCAGTTTGATGAGAAAAAATGTTAAAACCCGCAGAGTTCATTCTTCAAGTTAGCTGGCAGCTCACACATACGGTTCTCTTTTTCTATGTTCATTGCAAAAAATATGTTTAAAAAATAACTAAAACAAAATAATAGGAATAAAGAATAGGAAATCTAGTTTTATCAATAGGACATAGCAATTCCAAGACAGTGTTTATTTGTTGATTGGTTGCTAAGCGTCCAACATCAGCAATATATATTAGCTTTATTGTGGACATATCCAGACTCCTGTCTCGACCGATAACCGATTCTATGTCACCTTATACTGATACCGGCCCAACTAGTAGGGAACGAAAATCGGGCCAGTAAATTTTCACTGATCGCGGGTTTCGAAACCAGGGACCTCTCCACTGTGAGAATATGTACAAGGCTCTACCATTTGTACCAATAGTGTTATATCTTAGTCATTCAATCTAAACACATGCCTGCAAATTCTCAATGTAAATTGTAAGCAAAACTGAGGAGTGAAAAAAAAATCTACCACTGCGACATAGCGATTCTATGTCACCTTATACTGATACCGGCCCAACTAGTGGGGAACGAAAATTGGGCATGTAAATTTTGACTAATCGTGGGTTTCGAACCAGAAACCTCTCCATTGGGAAAACAAGGCTCCACCATTTATATTAAAAGTGTTATCTCTTAGTCATTCAATCCAATGACATGCTTGCAAATTCTCAATGTAAATTGTAGGCAAAACTGAGGAGTGAAACAAAAACCGTTACCACTGCGACATAGCGATTCTGGGGCTGCAGCTGATTCCTGTGCTGCTGCTGCTGCTGCTGCTGTTGCTGCTGTTGTTGCTGTTGTTGCTGCTGCAGCAGTTGGTGTAGTGGAGTGCCAGGCAGGGCGGGGGGCGGCTGGTTGAAGAAGTGCTGGGGGGTCAGCAGGATCGGGGGAGGGGGCTGGGACGGCAACCCTGTATGACCCGGCATGGGGGG
>RQTK01001070.1:134713-155570 GCA_003991915.1 Elysia chlorotica
ATAATAATAATAATAATAATAATAACAATATTAATTTAAAAAAAAAAAACAAAAACAAAAAAAACAAGAACAAACAAATATGTAAATTATGCACAACATACAACATTACCCTGAACAGTAGACGTGGCTACAAAAAAAACAAACAAGAACAAAACAAATATGTAAATGATCCACAACATACAACATTACCCTGAACAGTAGACGAGGCTTGACCTTCACCCTGACCTTGTCCGGTTGTTTGTTCAGCTTTGCCTGAGAGATAGAAACAACAAACAGCACGAGTTGAGGAAATTTGATGTTTTCGCTTTCAAAATATACTTCCATTAACTTTTGGGTTTATGATTAAAAACAAAAGTTTGGCTTAGAGTAACATAAAATTCAATCTTTAAAACATTTTTTCTGTGATTTACTTAGTTTAGCTCTTCTTGACATAACGTAGTTTTGAAAGAACCACGAGCCAATAAATAAAATAATCATTATTAGTTTATTGTGTTTAGAAAAAGACAATAACCAAATTACTTAGCTAGGGCATTGTAAAGCTTCAGGTACTTAATACCTCCAATCTTGCTTTTTTTTCAATACAACAAATACTGTATTAATCACAACAATAATTTTTTGTTTAGAGTAAAGGAATAAACTTTTGGTACCGTAGTTCTACAGCACCGTGTCTTTGTAAATTTTATTTAATAATTCTCAACCTCTACTTCGTGTTGCTTCATGGACATCAGAATATTTTCTTTAGTTGCTATTTTGTTGGGTTTGTTTAAAGGATTGTCTTTTTCTTTATTTACTTTGAACAGACTCAGAAACTGAGAAAAAACACTTTTTTGTTTAACCTTGCCCCATCACGTCGCACAAATCTTGTGCTCAATGATGTGCTATTGTGCAAGCACACACTTAATTTTGAAATAATAAACATCACATCAAAGCTTTCACCCTTCATAAATTCTAGAAAAATTCCCCTATATTGTGTGCACACGAGGAGTAGGTCTTGATTCCTGTGGTGTGAAAAGGTTAATATCTCGTTAGGAAAAATTCCAAATTCCAACAATTCTGTGGGGAATTTTCCCTTGTGGTTACAGATTCATTTCCCCACACAATTGCGGGGCGTGGTGGTCCAGGGGTAGAACATCGGCTTCCAACGCAAAAGGTCCCGAGTTCGAATCCTGGCTGTTGCGTTCCCTACTGGTTGGGTCGGTGTCAGTATAATGTGACCGGCTGAGACAGGAGTCATGGTATCCCCGCCCTGTCTCGTATTGTCAGACGTCCATCTTGGGGCCCGTCCACAATATAGCCTATATAGTGCTGCTGTTGGACGACCCAACCAACCCAACCAACCCAACACAACTGACCGTCATTTCCTCAATGTCCTTGACCTTGTCTTCATCCAGGATCTGGGAGCCAAAGGGCATGCGCGGAGCTTTGCTGCAGGGGAGACTATCCAGGTAGGCCTCCACATCGGCCAGGGATTTCACACTGTGCGGGGGAGAGAGGGGAGATCTTTGGTGAATTTTACGCCCCTTAACTAATATATTTTAAATCTTTTTACATATGTATTAATTTTCTTTCAGTGAATTAAAGTATATTGTCACGCTGATACGATTAAAAGTGAGACGTACGCTTATTTGCAAGCGATATATCTTTGTGAAGGTGAGCATGAGATCTATCAAACTCAATGTTCAGATCAAAAATGGGCAAATAGGTTTTTGCTGTATCTTATTAGAAACTTGTGTCCCATTTGAAACAGTTTTTATTCCTTACCTCAACAGTAGGGAAAATTGTTTATGTAAAAACCGTAACATGGTGACAATGTGTACAACCACGGCAAAATTAAATACGGGGTTAATAAAGACTAACTTTATCTTATGTTCTGTTTCCTTAAGAATATCCTTATTGACCGAGCAGAAATGCATATTTCATATTTTTGTGGTTTTGAGATATTTAAAAAATCAATGATTTGTTTTTGTATCGGTAATTCTATATTTCTCTTTTTTAAACTAATATATAACATTAACAGGCTAATATTAAAATTATGTCATCAATGAGATATAAACACATCCTGGTATCCCCTATAACCAATCAACAAAAAAACAATCAGCTAAAAAGCTGTTTACTGTAAACCCATACAAGATGCGGATCTGTTTTGGAGCAAATTTATAAAGGCTTAAAGCCAAAAGTTTTTCAGTAATACAGAGGTGATGATAGAAAAAACTGGGAAGTGAAATGAACATTTCTTTTTAATTTAAATCAAACTGGCTGACAACAAATATTAGCAAATGGATTTGAAGAAAAAAAAAACAACCTACAAACTTTTAAGTATTTAAAAGTAAGCTGAAATAAAGAATAGTTGATAAAGAGCCAAAGAACTATCCTCAATCTACTAGCACATAAAATCATATATATAACTCTAATACAGGTGCGTAGAACTAATTACATACACCCGTTTCTTCACAAATTGTGTATCATAGACAAACATAAAATCATATATATAATTCTAATACAGGTGCGTGGAATTAATTACATACGCCCGCTTCTTCGCAAATTGTGTATCATAGACACACATAAAATCATAAACATAATTCTAATACAGGTGCGTAGAATTATTACATACACCCGTTTCTTAACAAATTGTGTATCATAGACACACATAAAATCATATATATAACTCTAATACAGGTGCGTAGAATTAATTACATACACCCGTTTCTTCACAAATTGTGTATCATAGACAAACATAAAATCATATATATAATTCTAATACAGGTTAGTTTTACATCACGCCGTTCTTACCTTGTGTACGTTGTTTTATCAAGCCATTTTATGTTGCGTCCTACCTTCCCTTGGGGAAGAGCTTGTCCTCGGAGAAGAAATCCCTCTCGTCCTTCATAGTCTGAACGGCCCACCACAGGTCTCGGAACCTGAGGAGTGTATGAAAAGGGGAAATGGAACGACAGAAGCATTAATAACCCTACAAGTCCCGGATAGCTAACCTTTTCCCATCGCCCCACACACTTATTGTGCGTAGCCATATGCTCTTGTGCTATCACCTTTTTGTATTGATCAGCACAGCTTCCATTTTGAAATTAAAATCAAAGTTTTAACCTTTCATAAACTTTTATATTATTTAGGGGTCCCTGGGTTATATAGACTATATTGTGGACAGGCTCCAAGACTGATGTCTGACAATTCTGCATGATGCAACACAGATACAGTGTGGGGATGCCTATAGCCATATTCATGTGGGGTTGTAAACTAGTACTTCTAAACTGACGCAGTTAGTACTAAATTTTTTATTTAGACTTAACTGATATTTATGGCAAATTTTTGTACGTATACTAGCTGCGTCTAAAGAAAAGGAAGGAAAGTCTGAAAATGAAGATGCCGTCTTGAAAATTTATATAACTTAATTTAGAATTAAACAATTTTAGTCCCAATATTCCCAAGAATCTATTATTAATTTCTTTAATTCTCTGAGTTGCTGGGTAAAATCTTTCACCTACTTTTTTAAATTGTAAATCTAGATTATGAAAATTCATAAAAAAAAATGTAATGAAAATTTAACGTCTCTGGTAAAGTAAAAAAATCAGTCTGTGCTCACGTGTTGACGTAATCCTCGACCTGCTGCACGCACTTCCAGCTGTAGAACCAGCCCCGGTCGAACTTCTTGGTGTAGCCCGGCACCTCCTCCATCTTCTTGGTGAACTTGAGGTTGAGGCCGATGTTCACCTTCCCGCCCTGACGCCCGCCCTCGGCCCCAGACCTCTCGACAAAGATGGACCCGGTGATGCGCGACATGAGGTGGCCGTCGATGCCGATATGCTGGGCCGCGTGGACGTTACTCACGTAGTCGTTTCTGCCGCTCTGAATAAACATGAACCGAGAGAAGAAAATAAACTCACGTAGTCGTTTCTGCCGCTCTGAATAAACATGAACCGAGAGAAGAAAATAAACTGACCTAGTCGTTTCTGCCGTTCTGAATAAACAACCGAGAGAAGAAAATAAACTGACGTAGTCGTTTTTGCCGCTCTGAATAAACATGAACCGAGAGAAGAAAATAAACTGACGTAGTCGTTTCTGCCGCTCTGAATAAACATGAACCGAGAGAAGAAAATAAACTGACGTAGTCGTTTCTGCCGCTCTGAATGAACATGAACCGAGAGAAGAAAATAAACTGACGTAGTCGTTTCTGCCGCTCTGAATAAAACATGAACCGAGAGAAGAAAATAAATAAAAATTGTGCGTAAAAGGTTTGGTTAACTTAAACTTAAACAGAAAAGTGACATTCCTGGAGGGTTTAGTTAACAAAATCACATGGCGTACATGTAAGCGGAGTTTGTAGACAAATTATTTGAAAGATGAAAAGTTGAAGTTTTTAAAATTAAATTGTTTTATTCCAAACTTGTGATTGTGTTTTTCTCAAAAGCATAAAAAGTGTAGATACATTTTTAATGTCATTCACAAACATTAGTAGACAAAAAAAGAGCGACCAATTAGTGATGATTTATCGGGTACTTGGTTGAAGGGTTGCCGCCTTTGTACATTTTGCCATTTCAAGATAACACTGAAGGAAAATTATGATGAACACCGAGAGATTCCTGCGGCCAGACTTACCGTGAGACTCATCTGCGTGAAGTCTGGTTCCTCCGTGACTTCTAGAACAATCCGGACACGGCCCTCCTCGGGGAGGGTCTCTTGAACCTGGGACGAAAAGTGACCATGCCGAGTTAGGGATACAAGAAATGACAAAAGAACATTGGATTCCATTTGACCCTGATCCTGTTGAACTTTTTCCTTTGGTTTTGTGTGTGTGTGTATGTATGTGTGTGTGTGTGTGTGTGTGTGAGAGAGAGAGAGAGAGAGAGAGAGAGAGAGAGAGAGAGAGAGAGACAGACAGACATTGTTTCGCTTCGGCTACTACGCATTTTCGCGTCTGTTCTCTATATAGAGGGAGGGAGAGAATTCTCTCCCTCTCTCCGGGTTATAGTCTCCTAGGTTCCCCTGGGGGATCCTATACGGCGACGGATTTATCCTGAAATTTGGCACTTTTCTATAGGGCACTGAATAAGCTACTCACTGTTCCTTGAACGCTGTAGTGCGGGTTTCCCAGCATAAACACAGGGCTGTCTTTTGGGAAAACTTCGTCCAGCGTCTTCAGTGTGGCCACTGACGATTCTTCCACAACCACATCCTGGTCAGTTTGGGAAAAAAATCTTCCATCAGTAAAGCATGTGAATCCATTTTTTCTTATTTTTAGCTTTTGAGTAAAACGATTTCAAGAAATCGTATATTATAACGGAGACTGAGTGACGTAAAACCAAAGCCAAACGTAAACAAAAGCAAAACGAGCTAAAAAAAAGTTGGCTTCCACACATCGTTACAAAAAAATTACACAATGATGTTATTCATAGTCTCAAAAATGTGTCTTCAATTGCTGCTGTTTTTTTTTGTTGTTGTTATTTTTACACCCACGCTGTTCTTTATTAACAGTTGCATAACAAAATATTAACACAAACGTCAAAAACTCATCTTTCCAAATAAAGCATATTTTTCATAGTTTTATGTACATTTATTTTTTGCAAATGGAGCAAAAGTAATCTTCTTTATAAGAAGGAACTTCTCTGCTATTTTAATATCTCATAGGTTGCCATGGAGGTTCTACAAGTTTTTAAGTTGTTGGTTTGTTTGTTTTTCGTCACAAAGAGACAAAGCAGGGTTACCAGTATTTTCTGTCTCAGCTGGTCCAATTATAATGGCATCCAGACGAGCATAAGGGGACAAAATTTGACAAATTTGCCTTATCAACGGATAGGATCCCTCACTTTTACGACTTAACCTACTCACATCAAATGATTTAAAGAATGAGTAAAGGATAAAAACTTTGATTTTTTATTATTTGGAAA
The DNA here is from genome assembly GCA_003991915.1 of Elysia chlorotica. Taxonomy (NCBI): domain Eukaryota; kingdom Metazoa; phylum Mollusca; class Gastropoda; family Plakobranchidae; genus Elysia; species Elysia chlorotica. The sequence goes on from RQTK01001070.1 coordinate 140,614, forward strand.
TGGCAGGTGTGCAAATACAAAAGGCTGCAAGCACAAAAGCATATCAATGTACATAACTTATGTGCGCTGTTATGGCAAAAGATGTTTAAACTATGAGAAGGCTTATTTTCTATAAAGAAGACTCAATAATATAAAAATAAACTGTAATTGAAAAGATGAGTTTTTTTTTTAAACATTTATCCTGTTAAGAAAATAAGCAACAAAAAAAAATGAAGCTGCCGTTTATGGAAACAATGAAGTATTTCCTGATAGATAACTTTGTAGCATTTACACAAGCGCAGTGTAGAGCAGAATTAACAAGGCCAGTTGTTAGCCGTGCTCTCTTTACTGGCCTTAAACTGAGTTAGTGATCCGTACTACTGATTACAGACAAGTGACTTACTGTCACAGGGGGGACCAAGTTTGGCACCACTGGCTATACGTAAGCGGTGGCTACCAATACGTAACAAATAATAGTATATCAAATTCAAATTCAAAATCCAAATTCAAATTTCAGTCAATGTGTGTTACATCGAAAATATATATAACCATAAATACACGTATAGGATTAAACCACAACCTTGACAGTCATCTGGTACACGTATGGACTCTCGTTGCTGGCGAACTGTTTGCTGAGGGCGATAGCTCCGTGCTGGCCAAACGTGTACCTGGACACACGCACAGAGAGAGAGAGAGAGAGACAAACACTTGAAGAACGTCTTCTGAAAGCCAGTTTCAGTCCTGTTTGATGTTTGAGGCGGTCTCAAGGGATGCGATTTCACACACACAAAAAAAAAGGTTATTCCACTTTGTTGGAAGACATGAGCTATGTTCAGCAAGCAGAAACGTGCAGTAAATATTTTCCATTTGCACCCTTTTGGTCTCAGGGTCGGGACAATCGCAGTCGGGAACTTTGTGTTTGTATGCAGTGTTAAATGTATTCTTGTATATGCGTGAAGAGTTGTGTGTTTTAAATCGCTATTATATTTTATTATCATTATTATCATCATTATCATCACTATTTTTTATGTCACACATGTACAACTGGTGTATTTATGTATGTATGACCACGAAAAATTTCCCTATGTGATAATAAAGGATTATCTTATCTTATCTTATCTTATCTTTATGTTCTCTTTCAAGAACTAGAAAAAGTCGCACCCCTAAGTATCCCTTGCTCATTTGCTGGAGCAATTGCCTGATGAGCTTACCAAAGCAATTAAGAGCGGAGCTCACATGTTTCATCAACGTTACACAACTCTTTGCACGGCTTTGCATTCCTCGTTCATGTCTCTAAACAATGTTTAATACACAACTCTTTGCACAGCTTTGTATTACTTGTTCATGTCTTTCAACAATGTTCCACAACTCTTGATAAAACCACATTCCTGGTTGCAAGATTTGTTCCCAATTTGTACATATACAAATACAATTTTATCATTTTTATCTTGGGAACAAAACATTTTGAGGGGGAGGTTTTATTTTTTTCAAACAATCTCATTGACTTGTGTTACGAAACTGGACATGTAAAAAAATAGATAAAAAAAAAATTCACTTCTTATTCTTTACTAGTAAATGATAAGTATTTCAATCAATAATAAATTACATGTAAAGCTTTACATTTTTGGTACAGTCAGGTGAAAACATAAAATTTTTGCAAGAAAACCTAAGAAAACTTAACGAAACTATATAACTGTTTCCCTTAGATATAAAACGAAACAATATAATTTCATTTCTGTCTATAAGTAAATAATACATAAAGCTTGCGAACTTAGAGAAAAAAGTTCATAACACAACAAAATCAATGAAATTCAAATTCTACGAAAAAGGAAGTCACCTCAAATCGCTAAATAATTGCCACCCCTTTTTTTTTAATAACCAGTGCACACAGCACAATGATTGCCTGTCTATTTAAACGTTAACACTTTAAAAACAGTTGAAGAGACACGTTAACACTTTAAAAACAGTTGAAAAGACACGTTAACACTTTAAAAACAGTTGAAAAGACACTTTATCAAAATTAACAAATAACCAGTGCACACAGCACAATGATTGCCTGTCTATTTAAACGAAAAGTTGAAAAGACACTTTAACACTTTAAAAACAGTTGAAGAGACTTACGTTTTTCCCGTCAAAGCACTCCCATAGACTACAATTTCTGTTTTTCCAACATCGATCGCAAATCTGTCCATTAGTCTGAAAAGAATTTAATTCAAACAAATGCATCATGCAATAACAAAAGAATTGATAGAACTTGTTAACCCTCATTTACCTAAAAATTTCCTACGTTAATTTTTGATCAAATTCTAAGCTATATACAAAATTATTTTTGGGGCGTATAAGTTTTTTGTATCAAGATTTATACAAATTTACAAAACGTAAAAGCTTTGATTTTTTTTTTTACATTTGAAGTGGAAGGTGTGCAGATGAATACAGAAAGGTGCTAGCACAAGAGCATATCAATGCACATGACATGTGTGCGGTGTGATTGGAAAAGGTAAATCTGATGAACCTACTCTAGACTTACTTCTCCTTGATATCGAATTTGTCTAGATTCCTTGTGTAAAGAGAAAACAACCATACATTTATCCGATAAACCTGTGTCAGACATACTTCTCCTTGATATCCAATTTTTCTAGATTCCTTGTGTGAGAGAAAACAACCATACATTTATCCGATAAATCCGTGCCAGACTTAATTCTCCTTGATATCCAATTTTTCTAGATTCCTCGTGAGAGAGAAAACAACCATACATTTATCCGATAAATCCGTGCCAGACTTAATTCTCCTTGATATCCAATTTGTCTAGATACCTCGTGTGAGAGAAAACAACCATACATTTATCCGATAAATCCGTGCCAGACTTACTTCTCCTTGATATCCAATTTTTCTAGATTCCTCGTGTGAGAAAAAACAACCATACATTTATCTGATAAAGACAATTTTCTGGATTCCTCGTGTGAGAAAAAACAACCATACATTTATCTGATGAGTTTGCTCGAGACTTACTTCTCCTTTATATCCAATTTGTCTAGATAACTCGTGTGAGAGAAAACAACCATACATTTATCCGATAAATCCGTGCCAGACTTACTTCTCCTTGATATCCAATTTGTCTAGATTCCTCGTGTGAGAGAAAACAACCATACATTTATCTGATAAACCTGTGCCAGACTGAATTTTCCTTGATATCCAATTTTTCTGGATAACTCGTGTGAGAGAAAACAACCATACATTTATCCGATAAATCCGTGCCAGACTTAATTTTCCTTGATATCCAATTTTTCTGGATAACGTGTGAGAGAAAACAACCATACATTTATCCGATAAATCCGTGCCAGACTGAATTCTCCTTGATGTCCAATTTTTCTGGATAACTCGTGTGAGAGAAAACAACCATACATTTATCCGATCAATCCGTGCCAGACTTACTTCTCCTTGATGTGCTCCGCCTCGCGTGCTACGATTCTGGCCTGGTTCTCATCCAGTGGGCGTCGATCGTACGACAAGACGGCGTCTTTCTTCCCCTTCTTGCTGGCCTCCTCTACCAGCTCAATCCTGGGTGGGAAAAAACAATGTCAGTCATTAGCTACGACTTAGTAAGGGGAGCGCGGTGGTCCAGGGGTAGAACATTGGCTTCTGACGCAAAAGGTCCCGAGTTCGAATCCTGGCAATTGCGATCCCTACTGGTTGGGTCGGTGTCAGTATAATGTGACCGGCTGAGACAGGAGTCATGGTATCCCCGCCCTGTCTCGTGTGTGGCAGCACATAAAATTGTCAGACGTCCGTCCACAATATAGCTTATATAGGACGTTAAACCAACCCAACGACTTAGTGATCCAGAGTGATGCCAGCTGGGTTATTACATTTTTACTGATTTTTTTTCACATAACACAAAGTAATAGATTGGATCAAAACACATAAGCTTTTACTGAACACTGACCTGCCAACTTTTTTTTACTGGAAATCCGTAAATTTATAGAAAGTTGGCACTACTGAAGTTAGTTATACGTATATACCAGGCCCAATCTAACAGACGAGTTCTTATTTGACATGGTTGGATATTTTAGGAGACAGCGTTAAGGATAAGTTTGGCATTAGTTGAACTCTTCCTAGTGATATACTTGATTTCTCATAAATAGTTATATGTTCAAATAAACATTAGTTGAGACAACTGTGTGTTTAATCAGCTCTAACTATATTCCATTAGATATTTGAGGGAACAATGTTTATATCTCTTATTACTAAAATAATACAGTTATAACTTTTTCAATCTCTTAAACTCTTGGTTCCTAAACGCTCTGTCAAGAGCATGAGACCAACTTTACTTTTTCTTTTTTAATTTGATGCTTTTTAACACACTATAAATTTCTCAACAACAAAAAAACAAAAACAAAAACAAAAACTATCTTGCACTTGATACACCCTGACTACCTCACATATGAAAATTTTTATTTCGACCAAGGGCAGATAACTATTGCTCACTTGTAAGACTCATTGGCGACTGCCGTGATCCTTGCCTCGTGGAGATGGGGCCACCCGACAAACGTCTCCTTGCCGAGAAGCTCGTCCGCCACTTCCTCCAGGACCTGAGCAAGGGAAACAACTATCAGTTAAAAATTTAAATGTATAAAAGGGGTAAATTTATTCCTCCTCATTACAAAAGCAAAAAAAAAGTCAGACAGATGACAAAGTTAGAGGACATCGTAGGAGCTATTATAAGTTAAAGAATTTTAAATAAGAAAAGGAGAAAATTAATTCGTCCTGGTTTTGAAAATAAAGAATTTCCAAGACTATGTTAAGACAACATAGAGCACTTACTGAATCCACTATTACCTCTTCACCTTTGTGAAAGATTGATCAGCCAGATTTGGAAAATTTGCAACCATTGAAAGTAAGTGATCTGGGGGTAAGAACTAAGAGGTGAGACTGCCTTGCCCAGCCTTCTCTCTATTGTCTTTTTCATCTACCAAGGTGAGGGGCAAGACTGCCTTCTCTCTATTGTCTTGCATGACTAGCTCACTAAGGGCTTGTAAGTAGAGTGTTGTGGTAAGCTTACCACTGCTCTAAAGATATACGAATAAGAAGCATTACAACTAGTTGTAGTAAGCTACTGCAACGTTATTACAACAACCCAATGTACGTAGTCCCTGTACTCCATATTTTTAGAGCGTTTGTCTGTGGAGTGTCCTCTGTTTGAACTCAACCATCCATCAAAAATTTATTTGTCCCATTTTGACTTTGTTGGTTGGGTTGGTGTAAGTATAATGTGGCCATCTGAGATAGAAGCCCAGTCTCCATACCCTGTCTCGGGTGAGGCAGAACATCAAATTGTCAGACTTGAGGCCCATCCACAATAAAGCTTATACAGGTCTGATCTATTCTATGAGCCATCACTCATATTAATGTAATGTAAAATCTTTCTCCAAAAATGTGTATCGATTTAAGTTTTTCTAAAAATAGTACCGTTTTTATTTTTTTGTGTATTTGTGTAACCATGTTTATTTTTATTATAATTATTATGTGTGAAATACATGTAACATGTCCAAATCGATTTTCCCTCAAAGGGACAAATAAAAATTATCTTATCTTATCTTATCTTATCTTATGTTGAGTTAAAAGCAACTCTACTCTAGTTCGAATCCTGGCTGTTGCAATCCCTACTGGTTGGGTCGGTGTCAGTATGGCCACGTGACCGGCTGAGACAGGAGTCATGACAGCATTGGACATGCAAGTAACAGGAAGTCGTGGAAAAGGGAGACCCAGAATGACAAGGAAGCAGGGGACAGAGAGGGATCGAAAAGACTGGAAACTCTCAACAACTGACCCTCATGACAGAAACACCTGGAGATCTGGTGTGAGATGCATGCAGCAAGCCAGCTACCTGGAAGGGGGTCCACTGATGTGGATGTTGCCCCAGTACCTGCACGTTAATCAAAATACCAATGATGATGATGATGATGATGATGATGATGATGATGACTCTACTCACCAGATTTTCCTTGGCCTGCACCCTGAGCACCATGTTCTCTCCGCGACTGTTGTGCTGGAACACCTTCACGCCAGCCTTGGTCAGGCCAAACTGGAAACATTTACATTGTAATGTATCTGGTAACTCTTCATTCTGATTGTTCATAGCGTAAAACTATTTCTAACAGCCAATTTTCTAGTCATTCACATATTCATCTACCATATCCCGCTAATTGGGCTGAGCTTTGCGTAACCAAAAACAATTGTATAAAATATGAACCCTATGTCAATGGATAAAACTTGCATAGATAGAAAAATGCACCAGTAACCTTCAAAATATCCAGTACTAAATGGTTGACAGGATCTTTAAGAATTTAATGAACCAGGAATAAGACGGTAAGAGCTTGACATACATTTAATATGGGTGCAGTTTAAATTACACTTTCAGATCCTTACTAAACACACAAAGTTTCTGATGTTGAACCCATTTGCGATTTACAAAAATATTCAAAATATGTACCGTTTCTCTATCAAATGCCCAGTATATATTGACAGATTTCTTCATATTAATTTACAGGGAAGTGTAAACAAAAGCATATTTCTTCCTTTCCTCAAATCCAAATTTTGGAATTTTCTTTGGCAACATAAAACTTGCACTTTTTGATTTATACAAGCAAACAGGCTCTACTCAATTCACTTTTCAGTTAACAGCTTGGAAACTTTTTGTTGTAGCTAAAATAAGTTGTAAAAGACTTGTAAATAAAAGATGTCTAAAATTAGGATTTATTTCAACACATGAAATGCTTCTCTTTCTTGGGGCTTTTTTCCAACATCATTATGAACACTGTGATGCCAAGTGGATCAACTCCTTTTTACGTTTTGGGTTAAAGAAGACTATGTCTTTCACAAAGGATTACAACATTAAAAAATCATACCATTCATACCATAATTATGTATTTCTTTTTACTAAAAATTTACGGAAAATCCGCATCACTGTCAACACTGAATATCTTCCAACCATCAAGATTGGAATTCTCTGCCCTTTCAACTGAGGTCTGCAGGCAATGTTGCAATTTTCAAAAAACACCTCAAGACATACCTATCTAAAAATTATCTTGATAAGTAATATCATGTCAAATTTTTTCTTTTGGATATTGAGTGTCTGTGTGTGCAGTGTGTTTGTATGGGTGTGGGTCTGTCTGATGTACAATTAGCATGGACGAATGAAAGAATCTTGTAAAGCGCTTTGAGGCCTCGGCATAAAGGGCTTTAAAAATATACTTATTATTATTATTATTATTATTGTTATTATTATTATTATTATCATTATTAATTGTTATTATTATTATTATTATTATTATTATTATTATTATTCCACTGACCGTGTGTGGCAGAAACCTCAGCGTGGGGAACCCTGGGAAATAGACGTTGAGTCGAGTGGCATCCAGAAGACCTTTCCTTAGACGGTTGGCGTCGATGTGAAACGCGTGCTTGTGGATCTCTGTTAGTCTGAACAGAAAAAATAAAATAATTTTTAAAAAAACCTCATCATTTCTACATTGACCAAACGTCCTGAAGAATTCTGCAAGGAGACAGGGGAAGTCCAAACTGAGATTCAAACCTTGGACCCCACCCCCCACCTGTCAGTTCAGAGCCCTAAAAACTGAGTTTCTTTATGTCTCTGTTGAGTCTGATTCTGTAGAGACGTTGGTATCCGTGCCATGCATGTGTCTGTTTATCTTCATCATTGTAAAGAGAAAGACAATGAATTTTTTATCAGTTTTACTTCCACAAGGCTTACCAAATAATCCTTTATGATGATAGATGAGGCAATTGCTAAGATAAGAAAAGAGATATACTTTTATTGTCCATCCAAGTATATCTGATTTCAATATTAGACCAAAAAAATCCTGTTTGCATTTGTTGTGAAACATGTGCTTACTTATCTCAGCCTGACCAGAGGAAGAAAAACTACAATGTAATTTCTTTGATTAGTTTCATGCGGGTCCTGAAACAACCAGCTGAGACCCAACAGAACTCTTGCTAATCAGTCCAGTATAATGTGACCGGCTCAGACAGGAGTCATGGTATCCCCGCACTGTCTCGTGTGTGGCAGCACATAAAAATTGTCAGACGTCAGTCTTGGGGCCCGTCCACAATGTAGCCTATATAGTGCTGCTGCTGGACGTTAAACCAAACCCAACCCCACCACAACTCAATCAGCTACCATAACCTAAAGGCGTATAATAAAAAGCCATTGAAATATTTGCACACTGCTTGTAATTCATATTAACCTTTTCACATTGCATGGTTTCAATCCTATTACTCGCAAGCGCACTATTTTGGGGGAATTTTCACAAATTTATAAAAAGGCAAAGCTTTGATTTTTATTATCTTTTTCAATCATGGTGTGCAGATCAATACAAAACGGTGTTGGCACTAGAGCATATCATCATCATCATCATCAGTATTTTGATTAACGTGCAGGTACTGGGGCAACATCCACATCAGTGGACCCCCTTCCAGGTAGCTGGCTTGCTGCACGCATGGCTGATCTCACACCAGATCTCCAGGTGTTTCTGTCATGAGGGTCAGTTGTTGTGTGCAACGCAATGGAAAAAGGTTACATATCTTTTTGCCGCCTTACTTTGCCTTGTTGATGCTGAGATCGGGGAAAACTCCCGGCAAGGATGACGGATAGAAGCCCTGGTTTTCCGGACTGAACTCGTACAGAAGATGCGGCCCGTGGCTGTTCCTCTCACGCTCATCTTTGGTCAGCAGGTGTTCCCGACTTGACATGGCCGTAAGCAGACGGTTCTAGGGAAGGAATGGTGGTAAAGATAATTTCAATAATAATAATAGTACTAATAATAATACTATAATAATAATAATAATAATAATAATAATAATAATAATAATAATAATAATAATAATAATAATAATAATAATGGTAATGATAATATATTGACAGTTTACTGATAATGAATAGTTATAGGAGTAAAAGTAGAAATAACCTCAAAAATGCCCAATCATTCCTTTTTACTTTACAGATGCCCCAAGCTGGACGTTGCAGTAAGCAGGTGGCTCTAAAGACCTATGCAAACAACGCCCTTCACAACTGACCTCATCGATGGAGAGTCTACAACACTGCTTCCCGGTCATGTAGCTATATATTTATAACTTTTCCACATTCCTATAGTTAGCCATCAAGGCATTGACGGCATGTTGATTTTATCGGTTATATGTTAAAAATTCATTAAATGTATTGCATTATGATCCCTTAAGTTGACTCTTGATTTGGCCAGCAAATAAGTTAATAAACACTATCCCTCAAACTGATGTGACCGGCTGAGACAGGAGTCATGGTATCCCCGCCCTGTCTCGTGTGTGGCAGCAAACAAAATTGTCAGACATCCGTCTTGGGGCCCGTCCACAGTATAGGCTATAAAGTGTTGCTGTTGGACGTTAAACCAACCCAACCAACCAACCAACCCTCAAACTGATTATCAAAAAATTCGAATTGTCTGTCTGTACACTCAGTAGACATATGTATCTACTTGAAAAAACTATCTTCAACATCTAGAGGGTTAATCTACAGACTCAAAAGAACTATTTCTTGCCCAACTGACCTCGTCAAAACACTCAGTAGACACATATATCTACTTGAAAAAACTATCTTCAACGTCTAGAGGGTTAATCTACAGACTCAAAAGAACTACTTCTTGCCCAACTGACCTCGTCAAAACACTCAGTAGATATATATCTACTTGAAAAAACTATCTTCAACGTCTAGAGGGTTAATCTACAGACTCAAAAGAACTATTTCTTGCCCGACCGACCTCGTCGATGAAGGGAATGAGCACCACAGCCTCCCAGTCCTGCTGCTTGCCATTCAGATCCGTGTCAAACCGAACTGGGTAGAAGTCGAGAACAGGCGAGCTCTCTTCAGTCATTAGCGGCTGCAGATGAAGAGCATGAGTAAATACTGAGAGGAAATATAACATTCAACATCATAGCATTTTTACTGAAAAATTAGAAAACAGGCGAGCTCTCTTCAGTCATTAGCGGCTGCAGATGTAGAGCATGAGTAAATACTGAGAGGAAATATAACATTCAACATCATAGCATTTTTACTGAAAAATTAGTAAACAGGCGAGCTCTCTTCAGTCATTAGCGGCTGCAGATGTAGAGCATGATTAAATAAATGTGTAAATACTGAGCGGAAATATAAACATTCAACATCATAGCTTTTTTACTCAAAAATTGATAAGTTTTCTAAAAAATTGGCATCACTAATAATTCTGAGAAAGACCAAAGTCTTGACTTGTAAAGAAATGTGTGCAAAGGCCTAGGGAAAAGGGCGGTAATTCCTTTATTTTTCCTTGTACTAATTGATTATTAACCTTTACTTTCTGTTAATTTATAAAAAGTCATTATCTCTGATTTTTTGGTTCTTTGATTTTTTTCTCTCCACCTTTTACAGACTTGGGAATTGAGAAAAACAATCTAATTTACCTAATAGCTAAAAACGAGTAATTACGACAATCTGTGCCTTTTCACCAAAAGCTACACGACCTGCGTTTACCTGAAGAGCAGGGGGGAGTCTGTTAATTCATAAAAAGTCAATAAACTACCTCTGTTTTTTTTTTGTTCTTTGATTTTTTCCTCGCCACCTTTTACAGACTTGGGAATTGAGAAAGACAACCTAATATACCTAACATCTCAAAACAAGTAATTTCGACAATCTGTCCCTTTTCACCAAATTTACCTAATAGCTCAAAACAAGTAATTTCGACAATCTGTGCCCTTTTCACCAAAAGCTACAAGAACCGCGTTTACCTGCAGGGCAGGGGGGAGTAACTCTTTGCTGGCAGCCGGCAGGACGGCCATGAGCTGTTGGAAAGGCAGGAACGGCGTGGAGAGCTCAAAGGTTATCTTGTAGTCACTGAAACCTCGGATGTCACTGATGTAGGGAGCGTAGTGGTGGGCGTAAAACCTGGACAAACGTTACAAGATTGTCGAGAACAATGTGTAAAAAATATTAGTAAAATATTAACTAAAAAGAAGAGGCAGCCACAAACTTAAATCCAACTTTTTTTTCATTTGTTTTTAAATTAGAACATTTTTTTTCATTTGATACCTTAGTCTTACAATTAAAGGAGACAAGAAGATGCAAAAATAATAAAACAGGGATTTCTGTTATAACTCTTTACACCCAAAGTGTGCTCACGAACTGTCCAGTAATCTCAAAACAGTAAGATAAAACATTTGTAAGGCTGAACTCATTGAGTATATTCCAACGCTCAAAGCCTGAAGCTTCTCTCATTACTAGTCCAATATTGAAACAGTCTGAATCATGGAGTACTTAATATAGTAAGCTATGGTCTGAATCAATTCATGAACAATTTGATAATAATATTTGATACATAATATAACTCACACTTTATATCCCCCCCCCCCCCCCCCCCACCCCACCGCCCCTACAAACACCCCCTCTCTCTCCCCCCCCCCCCCCCCCCTCTCCAACCCGCGAACACACACACATCAGTACATTAGGGGTCTCAGAAAAATTCTGGCAGTCCACCCGAAAATAAATTTTAAAATCAGGATGCAATCCGTTTTAAGTCGCCGTATAGGACCCCCCAGGGGAACCTAGGAGACGTTAAACCCGGAGAGAGGGAGAGAATTCTCTCCCTCCCTCTATAGAGAATCAATCCGTTTTAAAGAATCAAGCCCTAAAGGGTTGCCTACCAGCTCCAGGAGGGACATCCTTCGAAGTAATAGAGCAAAATCCACTGGATGGCCACCACGTAGCCCCGCGCCTGCTCCTTTATCACCTCCCTGGAAAACACAGAGAGAGAGCAATGCAAGTTCAAGAGGTGATTGGTTATACTGCTTATTGGACAACAAATATTTTGCCGAGGTGGTTGGTTATGCTGCTTAATGAACAATAAATATTTTGCCAAGGTGGTTGGTTATACTGCTAATTGGACAATAAATATTTTGCCGAGGTGGTTGGTTATACTGCATATTGGACAACAAATATTTTGCCAAGGTGGTTGGTTATACTGCGTATTGAACAATAAATATTTTGCCAATGTAATTACACAAAAAAATTACTGCCATTTACTGTATATAAAATAAAGTTTGGATTATATCTGTTGAAGCGAGTCAAAATAGGAACATGTCTGTGCCATTTTGAAAACTTGATTATTGCAAGAATAAGCAGCTATATTGTTACTAGAAATAAAATTAGTAAGCTGACAAATATGATTAGCCAACCAAGCCTAAGCCTAACATATGTAGCTATTGGCTACAAGCAACACTGTTTTTCCAATTTATTTCTCAGCAAAAGACAGCGCAGTTCTTATTAAAACAGAGATATTGAAGTAACTGAGGTTCTTTATAACCATTCTAAAAAGTTACAAAAAGAGAGCAATACAAAAGTAAACGGTATAAATAAGTTACAATACTACTTTTCCAATGCATTTTTCACTAACAGACAGTAGAGTTCTTATTAAAAATAGAGATATTGATAATATAAACAACTGCAAAAAAAATGTATTAAAGTGTGCAATCAAAATTGAAAAGCATGAATTAGTTAATAAAAAAATAAGAATTCAAATTTTGTCAAATTTTCTGACCGATGAAAATATGCCGATTTCCACTTACAATTATAAATATAAGTCATAAAAAGTGTTGGAACAAGAATACAGATACGCTTTTAAGACATATTGTCAGCTCAAGTTCCACTCACGGAGTCACAAACGTGTAGGCCATTTTGCTCATGTAGTAATCTCGCTTGTGAATCCTGAACTCATCGTCGAAAGTGTTGCAATCCTCGTCTTCATCATCCGCCGAGAATTCATCCTCTTCATATTCTTCTTCTTCATCGTCCTCCTCATCATCATCATCATCACTATCTTCACCAGCACTTAGGGGATCTAAAAAGCCAAAAAAAAAAAAAGGGAATAAAGAAAATCTCCCTCTTGTCAAATTCGACACATAAGATACAAAGCAATCATGACATGTAGTTCCACAAAAGAACAATTTTTTTTAGAAAAGTGAAAATGGCTATGTTTTGTTCTGCTGGATTATATAGCTGAGCTGGACACATTTTGATGTTTACTGGAAACAGGACTAAGGAATTTAAAAAATAAAGGCATTAACTCAAAACTTTCATTACACATTGTTTAATATTTGCCATATTAGGGGAAAACAAATTTAAACCAAGGCTTCCAAAGTTATAGACTCAATCTCCAATGGGAAAACATATTTGTGCATAACAAAAACAAAAGTGATGTTTTTTATATATATTTTTAGCCATGATTTTTAGAGAGATATTTCAGCCTACCATGACAATGTTAACTATCTCGACTGTGCTTCATTGCTCAGTCATAGGGCACAGGTTGCCTCTAGAGCACATTTTTATCTACTTTAGCGAGTTTGCATGCCCTCTCCTTTCAGAAGCCTTGGTGAATATCAACAAAAGTTTTACAATTACCTAGGGGACAGTCGTCTTCCAATGCAGCAAATGCGTTGCCATTCTGTTTCATTTTGAACTGGAAGCAACAACAACACACATAAAAAAAGAAAAAAAGAAAAAGAACAAAAAATGTATTAAAGATAGCAATCAAAATTGAAAAGAATGAATTAATATAGACAGACATAGTTATTGGTTGCACAGCCAACATGCAGAGCTAAGAAAATATACAGAAATAGAAGATGGTTGTTTGGCAAATGTGCAAAACTAAATCCTGCAAGTGATACAGAATGTTCCTTTTTAAAACAAAACAACAAATGACCACACACTAAAATCCAAATGAACGGTACTGTGTCAAGTTTCTCCAAACACCTCACCTTTACAATAATTTCAATAATTTTACATGTGAACGTAAAACGCTCATTGTATTTTATTATCATTATTATTATTATCATCACCATTTTTTATGTCACACATGTACAACTGGTGTATTTATGTATGTATGACCAAGAAAAATTTCCCTATGGGATAATAAAGGATTATCTTATCTTACTTTCATGAGCTTTATCAGAATAAAAACACAAAAACACTTAAAGAGTTAATGGTCAATTTATTCATTTTTTAAATAAGTCCTTATTACACATTTGCAGTGATGGTTCTTGACTCACAAAGTCACATAGTTTTTGGTTGGTTGGATTGGTTTAACGTCCAACAGCAGCACTATATAGGCTATATTGTGGATGGGCTCCAAGACAGATGTCTGACAATTTTATGTGCTGCCACACACGAGACAGGGCGGGGATACCAACAGCCAGGATTCGAACTCGGGACCTTTTGAGTTGGAAGCCGATGTTCTACCCCTAGACCACCGCGCCCCCCGTCACATTGTTTTAAATTAAAGCATGGCGGCCTCATGTATCTATTTAGTTCGTTAGTCAAAACCTAGTTAGCCAATATTTCAAACTTAAAAGAACACCATCATAAGGAAACTAGACATTCTATCATTGTGAGTAAATTTTACAATATGAACCTATGAACCAAAAAGAAGTAAATGTCAAAAGACAATAAGGAATTTTTGAATCTTGACACTGAAATAAACATCAGACAAACAAGCTCCTTACGGGCTTGAGCTGTTTCAACTTGGGTTTGGTTGGTTTCCCCTGTGTCGCTGCTCGACTGCTCCCCGCACAGCTCTTTATGTGTTAACACCAATTACATTTTATTTACCCTCATCACTTGACCTGCATATTACTGAAATGAGATATTCTGCTTGGATTTATGAAATGTAGGCATTTAAAAAATACTGTAAGTTTTTATGTAAGCCAAAACAGGCATTAACTTGTCATATGGAAAATTCAACAATTGTCAAATTGTCAGTTTAAGTCTTGAAGCATTACCATATCAAACATGCAACAGTCTGATAAGCATAAAAATATGTTTTTATTTACGTTTGTCATTTTTCTATTTAATTAGACAATTATTATTATTATTATTATTATTATTATTATTATTATTATTATTATTA
>RQTK01001070.1:155595-166322 GCA_003991915.1 Elysia chlorotica
ATTATTATTATTATTATTATTATTATTATTATTATTATTACTATTATTATTAGTATTAGTATTATTATTATTATCAACGTTATTGTTGTTAATATCATTACCCTCACTAGTGTTATTATTGTTATTATAACTTTTTATTCTTAATTCTCAGTATGACATAGAGACCTTTGAGAGTGCCTTCAGCGACCTGAGTTATCTAGAGAGCAAGCTGGGAGGGAAGACCATCAACGAACTTTAACCTATGGCAACAGAAATCAAAACTTTACCGTTGAAAGTTCCATCATGAATTTCTCAAACCTGCCGAGATTTAGATGGCCTCCCTCGTTCAGATAGCCTGTTTGATGCAGAGAAAAAAAAATACACACGCATATATATATATATCAGATTATAGATGAGACTAAATTTGTGTGTCTCTATTTATAGAATCAATTGGGAACATTTGATACATAGAAACTAGGTGAGAGGTGAGAACTTCTTCAAATAGTGCTTTATTTGTCTCTTTCTTTTTTTTTTTTTAAGCCTTGTTTGTTAATTTGCAGTATAAAGAAGAAAGATATCACAATTTTCAGGTGGAAGGTTGCAAGTAAAAGATACAAACTAAAATTCAAACCTTATAAATAATAATGATAACAGTAACAATAATATCATTACATAGAGAAAAACAGATTGAAATATAGATCGAGAGAGGGAGAGGGAAAGATAGAGGAGAGAAGGGGGGGGGGGGAAGAGCTAGAGAGAGAGTGATCAGAGAGAGAGTGACCAGAGAGAGATAGAGAGAGAGAGGGAGAAAGCTTCCGACGCAAAAGTTCCCGAGTTCGAATCCTGGCTGGTTGCGTTCCCTACTGGTTGGGTCAGGTGTCAGTATAATGTGACCGGCTGAGACAGGAGTCAGGTATCCCTGCCCTGCTCTCGGTGTGTGGCAGCACATAAAATTGTCAGGATTGAGTTTCTCACAAGGATGGCCACTCCTCCTTTGGTTCTGCCTTCTCGATCTGATCTGAAAGTCTGGTATCCTCTTATAGTGAACCGCTGGTTCTCTTTCAGGTGCGACTCTTGTATGCAAGCTATATCAATATTTTCTTGCTGGAGCCTTTCTGTAAGCGGGATTTTCTTATTGTAGATCCCTTCTGCATTCCATTGCAGGATATTGATATTCCTGTGCGTTGGTGGGTCCGTGCTGCCAGTAGTTATTTCCCCCGTTCCCCGACTCCTGGCTTGACAAGACGAGGTGAGGGGACCTCCAGACGCTGAGGGTGGGCCCATTCGAGGCATTGGGCCCGGCACTTTTCCTCCCTGGAGGGTCCTCAAAGGAATAGCACCACATTGTAAAGTCGATTCGGTTGTCTCCATAACATTGTGAGATAGCGTGATGCAGCGTAAGGCACTGTCGTCCTGCACCTCCGACTTCGGCTGTAGACGTTTATCGGGGGCTCTCCCCTAGACCAATTTCCTTTCATGGCTTGGGTTTCGAGAGCTTGGTCTGCCCTTCTAGGATGGTTGCCTTCCATGGCTTATGAGTCCATCCTACCCAGCCTCTCTGTCTGATCACTCTCTCTCTAGCTCTGATGTTCTACCCCTGGACCACCGCGCCCCCCAGTTCTCCCAAAGATAATGTCTTGAGATATATATCTTGTTTAGTGATGACCCATAGGGGAACCTTTGTAAAAACATCTTGGGGGTGATAACATTATTGATCTCCTCACTGCTAAGGGAGTAAAATACTAAATGCTCCATACAATCCGTCTGTAAGCTGTTTTGCTCTAAGCATTCATCTTTCTGGTTATTACCAATGTAAGCTCGTACTTACCTAGATTGTCTAAATCACTTTGATCTCATCTACAGAAAGATCTAGTATCTCCACAGAACCCCCCCTGGCTAGATCTAAGAAATGGATCTAGACACAGGCAACTACCAGAGCAACCTGATGCCTTGTGGCTGTTTTGTTTGCTTTATTTATTAAATTTAATAAGATCAAAAGAAAAGGAGAAAAAAAAAGATTTTCCCGAAAAGAAAAAAAATACAAAGATAATGGAACAATTTTGATGGAAATTAATTTGACAGTACGTGGAATTTTTCACCTTCAGATCTGCGAACTCATATGCCAGGTAGTCCCTCAATAATGACAGGTGCAAAAGGTGAAAGGTCGTCTCTTCTGGTGTGACTGGCCTGAAAACGGCAAAATATAAACGAAATATGTTACAAGCATCACAAATTAAATTTTAACAGAAAACTTGAAAAATGTTTCTTTTTGGATGGGGTTTTACATAATTTAAAGAAGGTCATTAACTAGAGCACCACATACTTTAAAACTTCCTAAAATTTTGTCTAAAGAGACAAGAATAACATAATAGCATCTTGTTAGAAAATGTATCTGTGATTGTAGGAAAACAAGGCCTGATGTACATGGTATCCTGTATCTAAGACTCAAATAAAAAAAATATTAAACGAATCACAATTTCACACATAAGTCATATACCAAAACTATTTCTTTACACATTCAAATTCTTATGAGAACTAAGAAGAGTGTTGCTGTTTGAAGAGACGAGTCAAATGGCAACCGTAAAGGTAAGATTCAAAGAGACCAAATAACTCACAAGTAGCATTACAGCCAAAAAATTAAATTACCGTTTGTTTTTGTCCTTCTTCCCACCAAAGCGCACTTCCTCTCGTAGCAGAGAAAAGCGAGGCTCGTGGCTCACCAGACCGAGCATGATCTGGGAAAACAGACGTTTAAATATATAGTCATGGTCTACACAATAGGGGAAGACCAACTACAACCCTACCAGTGATCCTCAACAAAGACCTATCACGCACCCACACTCTTTCACTGAAAACGACTCAAGACTTGAACCACATACATTCACTAGCACAGGAACGTGATCAATGGAGATCATTCATCAAGCACATTGCAGAGATTGCTGAGGCGTCCCGATCTGATGACCAGGATGCGAAAGGCAAATAAGTCAAGTAAGTCTACACAATACTGACAACTTTCAGAATCGCCATGGGAAATTTACGACCACTGCTTGAGGATAAACAAAAGAAAGTACATTGTGGCATTTACATTAAGATAATAAAGTTACTGTGCATTTGAAAAAAAAAAAAAAAAAAAATGCGAAAGGCAATTAAGTCAAGTAAGTCTACACAATACTGACAACTTTCAGTATTGCCATGAGAAATTTATGACCACTGCTTGAGGATAAACAAAAGAAAGTACATTGTGGCATTTACATTAAGATAATAAAGTTACTGTGCATTTGAAAAAAAAAATAAAAAAATAAGCAGTATAAAGAAGACCTTTTTTTAACATTTTTAACGCACATGGATTGAATTGATATGTAAATATAGTAGTATTATGTGTATATAATGTTATAATAGCAGGTGCCCTCAAAGTCAATAGGATCATTTTTAAACAATCTACCCGACAGTTCAGGGGTACAAAATGTGTTTGATATAATATAAGTGCCGGTGAGTATACATGTCTATGGATGCAACATGAATCCCACACTCTCCTTTTAAAAGGTTCCAACTTGCTTTCTTCAAAACTATAGTGAACAGTGAACCAAAAAAAAAAGGAGAAATACACCCTGCTATAATCAACTTTTTATTGTGTTTGAAGATCAATACTATGAATTTTTAAAACCTAAAATAAATTTCAATTTAATTACATCTTTTCAGACAATGATATTTGGCTTTTGATGCTTTTCACCAGGCAGATTCCTAATATAACACGTTGGTTGGGTTGGTTTAACGTCCAACAGCAGCACTATACAGGCTATATTGTGGACGGACCCCGAGATGGACGTCTGACAATATTATGTGCTGCCACACACGAGACAGGGCGGGGATACCATGACTCCTGTCTCAGCCTGTCACATTATACTGACACCGATCCAACCAGTAGGGAACGCAACAGCCAAGATTCGAACTCGGGACCTTTTGCGTCGGAAGCTGATGTTCTACCCCTGGACCACCGCGCCCATCTAATATAACACGTGTTTATGCGCACACTATGCCACTCACCAGATCTGCGTCCAGGCCATAGAGACAGTGCCTGGTGTCTGGATCGTAGTCCGGCTGACTTTTGGAGTAACGGATGAAGTCCATCACCTTGTGTTCACCTTCGCCTGGCGTCTGAGAGCATAGAAGAGAAAAAATATGAAGCCCACAGTTAGCAAACGCATTGGGCGCTGCCTCATTAGATATCTCCTGGGTATGTTTTCACCACATTTAGTGACTTATCGATTAATTCTATTCGTGGATTATGAGAGGTTGTTGTTGGGTTGGTTTAACGTCCAACAGCAGCACTATATAGGCTATATTGTGGATGGGCCCCAAGACAGACGTCTGACAATTTTATGTGCTGCCACACACCGAGACAGGGCGGGGATACAATGACTCGATTATGAGAGACATGGGGATAAGATAACATAAAAAGTCAACCGATAACACATACAGTGTTCTGTGATAATCAATTAACATTTTTAGCTGAACATTTTCAAGTAAAGCAGGACTTTAACAGTGAGTATAATTTTCAGCATCATACAGTCATTGTGCTTACGGAAAACTTAAATTATCGAGTGTACTCGTAAGTCTAATTTCACTTTGGTCTGGAGTTTGAGGCAGATGTCTTTTTAGGTATATATCATTTTAAGGTTTATTGTTAGAAATATATTGAGTTGTGGGCAAGTACAATATAATAATTCCTCCTTTGATTCCTTTTTCACCATGGCTGGTGACTAATGACATAATTTTACGAATCTTATTTTGTGGAATTTTTTTTTTACTACTGTCATGCTTAGCAACATACATAAATTTTCATTATTTATATATAATTTCCTAAGCTCAGTCAAAAATTACTGCCAAACTTTTTTCTGTAAACCATGACACTTTAATGAAAATCCACAATATATACGGAAAATTGGCATCCACCGAATTTCTGGAGTGTCTCTGTTTCTTCCAAGGTGACTCTTGTTTTCCAACTCTTCTTCGTCACTACGTCTCTAGCAGTCTACAACAGTCATTGTCCACAACCACAATAACATTAGCAAGGGAGATTACTGTGGTCCCTACAATATATATGTCATGCATCCAACAAAAACTTACCTCATGCCCTGAGAGGAAAATCCTGCGGCCCTGCCAGAGTGGATCGTTGGTTATTTTGTTGACCACGAAATATTTCAGATGATTTTGGAGACGGACCATGAAAGGTGTGCCTTTGGAAGGTTATGGGAGAAGACAAAGTTTCATTAAAACAGCCATTTATGAATTAATATCGGGTCTCATAAGGCAAAGCCCCTCTCCTAGTTCAAGGCCTGCTAGATCTCAGGAAATATCCCATCTGTTGTGAGGACCTCAGATCTATATGGCAAAGGGATTTCAGACCTGCAGCTTTGGAGGCCAATATATAAGCCCAGCACAAACAAGCTCTTTTGTTTATTTCATGATGTATAAATTGACAGCTGTGTAGAACTGAAAACCAAACTGTCAAATATTGAACCTATTCCAAAGGCAAACAGTTGAGCAATATCTACCACTCAAGAAAGGGACTTTGAAAAAAATTCAATTGTAAATATTAATACAGAACACAGAAATCTCTATTCATCCCTCAAGGGGCAATTAAAGTACACTCTCTTCATACAACAAACGAAATTATAAAGTTTACAACGATATGAAAATAAAAGGGTAGAATTTCGACAAAAAGATCAATAATCTTATACATGCTATATAAATTATAATATCACAATATCACAGCTCGAGTTAATGAATGTTAATAAAAAAAACTTTGAGAAAAAGGTATCAAATTTAGACATTACCTGGTGTGATACAGTTTGAATCAAATCGTTTCTCAGTGGGCAGAATTTCTCCTCTTTCTTGAGCTTTCTTTTCATTCTGCTCTGCTTCTCTTGCAGATCTGTGGGAGGGAAAAGATGACGATATAACAAACATTAATAATAAAATGAACAATATTAACAACAGCAGGAGCAGCAAACACTATAAAGATAATAGTAATAATTATATGTATACATGAAGTTGGTTTTTATTTTTGCTTTTGTACCTGATGAGATGAAAGTTTAATGCTAAAGGGTGCTCATGAGTTGTATTGTCATGTAAATCTCACAGCTGCACTTTACCTTATTTGTATGTGTCTAGAAATTTATTTACAAAGCTTTCGAGCAACATTCAGCTTTGAGATTAGGACACAAAATATTGTAGAAAATCTTAAATTCACTTTGAAATGTTGCAATAACTTCACCAATAGAGTTTAAAAAAATATTTTTTTCACTTTAATAACTTTTGTTAACATGCCCTTTTTTGTAGCTCTATCTGAACCTGAACTAGACATATTTTGCTGGAACGCTGCACAGATATATCTGTTCTACCCAAGTAGAATGGCCAAATTTGTTTTTTGGGGGGTACTTTTGAGAAAACCCCCCATACCCTCAGTTAAATTCCTGTTTTAGCAAGTGCTCTACTGGTTTGTTTTTTATATTTTATTAAAAAACCAACCAGAACATTTTGATTTTAACACCATCATGAGTATGAGATTGATGCTGATGTAACAAACACATAGAGCTGTTAATGCCAATGAGATATGAGATGTTCCACCCTGCCAGCCCCGTCACATCATTCTTGTAAAGCTGGATGATTATTAGCCACCTACTGGTTGGATCGGTGTCAGTTTAATGAGACAGTAGTCATGGGTTCCCTCATTCTTGTAAAGCTGGATGATTATGAGCCACCTACTGGTTGGGTCGGTGTCAGTTTACCTTTTGCGTCGGAAGCCTATGTTCTACCACTGGTTTGCAAATTTAAAAAAGTTTAAAACTTTTTGCGCTGGGTGTTTGCGTTTCTCCTGCGCCCTTCCCACGTACGAAAACCCCGTAACTTTTTTCTTATGGACGCACATTTTAGCGCGATGTTTTTAATTTTGTTCTGGGTGCGTCGCTAGAAATTGCAAAGCTGAAATCCGGAAATATGGCGAGCCTCGTAGTTTTAAGGCTTCACATCTGATGGTTTTTAGACAGTTCTCTTTCCAATCAACAGGCAACAGCCAGGATTCGAACTCGGGACCTTTTGCGTCGGAAGCCAATGTTCTACCACTGGACCGTCGCGCCCCCCCATCCACAACATAGCCCAGGCTATACAGTGCTGACAGTGGACGTTAAACAACAAAACTCAAACCTACCTGAACCGTCTGCCTCTCTGCTGGTTCATCTTGGCCCTCGGTGCCACTCCGTCAACGGCCATGAAGAAAACCTTCCTGGGCTTGATCATGCGGTACAGGAACTACGGATGGGTGAGATATGGGCCAGGTGAGCCACAAATAACAAACTTAATAACATTTAAGTCAATTAGGTATCATCTGATTTTCTCAACTGTAGCTGTAAGTAACAGACAGGGCGAGAAAAAATAGGTCAGATCAGCAAGAAGTAACAAACTTAATAACGTTCAAGATATCATTTGAACATCTCGACTGTCGCTGTAAGTAACGGGCAGGGTGAGAAATAGGTCAGGTGAGATAGACGTAAAACAAAATTAACCTTTTCCCATCACACCGCATAAACGTTGTGCACACTGATAAACTCATGTGCTAGCATCTCTTAGAATTGATCTGCACACCTTAAATGATAAAAATGAAAGCTTTCACCTTCCATAAATAATTGTTTTAAATACCCCATAATAGTGCGCACATAAGAAATCATGCGGTTTGAAAAGGTTAATTACAATCAAGGCATCATCTGAAATTCTCATCTGTAGCTGTAAATAACTTATAACAGACAGGGAAAGAAATGCGAAGCAACTAGGGTAAATCAAGCACAAAATGAATTTTTTTTAATTGTTCGAGTTCTATGTATAGTTTATTTAGAAGCATCAAATACAGATTCTAAAAGGTTGAACAAAATATTCAATTACAACTTTATAAATTTATAAAACCAGAAATATTTATTTCATTCGTAAATTAAAAAGGTCAATAAACAGTGTTTTTTCTATGTTTAGATGGGTTTAGCTCAAAAGTTATACCAGCCACTTGTGCCTGATTCACCCTGGTTGCCTCACAAGTTTATGAAATGTCCATGAGATAACAAACTTTTATTTGATTCAACAAACTCACTTCAATGTAATGACAAATTTGACATACATCACACTATACCCCCCCCCCCCCCCAAAAAAAAAAAACACAAAAAAAAAAACACAAAACAACACACTACCACCCCCCCCCCCCACAAAAAAAAAAAACACAAAAAAAACATAACAAACTTACGTCGATATAGTGGCAGATGCTTTTGAAGATGGCCTCCTCTGTGATGCGGAAGTGTGGGTTATCATCGTCAGGGTGCGAGCATACGTGGACGATTCCGTTCATGTCCAGGTACAGGTTGTCAAACTCAGGGAGCTGGGAAAACCAAACCAATAGAAAACTAATCTGTTCCAATAACACCGAAAACTTGTTGCTCGCATTGATATGTTCTTGTGCCAGCACAACTTTGCATGAAACTGCACACTCTCGATTTCAAATTATCAATTAATATATCAATTTTTTGTTTGATTCACCAAAAATATTATGCACACTTGTAATGAAAAGACTTTGAATAGACTATATGTGAAAAGGTTTAAAGAAAAATCACTTTTCATTGTCTTTCGGGCATGGAATCTCTCAATGAAAACCAAATTCAGGCAGCTGAAATGCTCTAAAAGAAACTGCTATGGATATCTACAAAACCAATAGATCAAGCGAAAATATACTACAAGAACTAAAATCGTGATTTAAAGGTTATTAAAAGGATGATGAAATATCTAGGCCACACAATCAGAAAAAATAACCCACACTACAATGTTGCAAGGAAAAATGAAAGGCTGAAGGGGAAAAAGGTAAACTAAAGCGCCTTCAGTTAACAATACATCTATAGAAAATATCAAGAAAAGTAAAGCATTGATGGGATCTTCTCTCAACAACCATTGTAGGGGAAGAGAAGGGCGGCTTGACCCTATCTGGGTATGGACGTTTTCAGCTATCATAAGTGGTAATTAATGCTGACAGGTATTGATTATATATAATTAATTTTATGATACCTCGAAGAGAGCAGTCTAATATAGTATTGCTCTTTACCGATGAGCAAGACCAGAAGTTCGAATATCAATTAGTGTACCAACTGCTCTCGTGCAGGAATTTTCCAGAATTCTAGGCAGTTATTAGGCCTATGTTATTTACTAACTTTTATTAGTATTAATGTTTCTCTTTAGTGTTATGGAAGACTGCATATCTTGTTTCGGGTTGAAATTTCATACTTTTTCGATGTACATTTAGCCACATTGAAGGGTTAGCATTAACAACGTTGAGCGCCAGAGCCTTATAAACTGGGCGTTGTGATGAGTAGCTTTATTTATAAACACACTTGAACTTAGTAATCTGTGGTTGGACAATGTAAAGCTGCCTGCTTGGTTCTTCACAAAGATTCTATGCAGTGATCGAACCCCAGAGCTGGAAACACTGGACTTCTTCAGTCACTATATATACTTGTACTAACACCGGTCCATCAAACAAGTTTAGATCTAGATCTAGCTCTGGGGAAAAGTGTGACACCAACGGCAATCGCCGCAATGTCAAGAATGGGGGTGGACCCCCAGCCTTCAAGAAGCGGTGTCATCATGCCCTATTTGTTACTCTACATCTGTACAAGATATAGAAATGTAGATCTTTAGAGTTCCTTACCTGAAACTCTTTCACAACTTCACTCAGGCAAGGGTATCGCTCGCTGATCCAGCGGTAAAATTTTGGAACACCCATCTTTACGTTTCACGTTAAAAGCAACCTTATTCGATGGAAATAAAAGTAAGGTCTAGATCTTGTTTATAGTTCCTTGATGTATCAAAATTAGAACCTTAAAATGCATGTAGATCTAGTGATGCCCGTGTGGGCTTAGATCTAGATCTAGATCTAGGTCTAGATCAGATTCTATGCTCAATTTTTATTTGACAAGCTCAGTGTGTTGTACTGTTGTTGCAACTTGCAAGAGTTAACCATTGTGAAATCAAACGACTGGTTCGAATGGTTGGCTTAAATTTACATAAAGGCAAACGGGGATAAAATATTGGTCCTTGAAATTTCGGTCCTTCTGGTCTGTTATCATCTTTTCCGCCTGTTACATAATTACGCCTGTGCTTACACAAGGTTTAATAATAGGCTATTAAATATTGCAATGTTTCTTATTTATTTAAATTACTGAGTTGTATGCATAATTATGTCTATTTTTTTCCTTCAAAGGATGAGATATAAAGATATACAGAGACAGACCCAGAGAGAGAGAGAGAGAAATAGAGAGAGACAGAGAGTGTTGTTTAGAGTCAAACATCAGCACTATATAGAATATGTTGATGGCGGGTTCTAAGACTAACGTCTGAAACTTTTACATGTTGCCATTCAGGGACAGTGTCTTACCCAGTCACATTTTACTGGCACCAACGATATCGGACAAATCCATTGATTTTTTTTTTTTTTTTTTTAACCGATCGAGGATTTCGAAGCAGTGATTTCTCGGTTGGGATACCAACGCTCTATCTAGAAGAAGTATATCACATTATGTATTCGTTCAGAATCGCCACACCTCCACATTCTGCCTGTCGATTCAAGATGCCAGCCTGTAATCGGCAGCCTGAACTATTGGCCTATCATAATTTTATCCTTCATACAGTTTTCTTATCGGACAGATAATATATATATATAT
>RQTK01001071.1:0-13531 GCA_003991915.1 Elysia chlorotica
TGGAAAAAAAGTGTCGGTCCAAGTTCGAAAACCTTGTCACAGTCATGGATATCACCTTCGAACAGCGTAAGAAAGCGCTTCTTCTTCACTGTAGATGTGATGAGGTTTTCGACCTATTAGAAATATTTCCTGCTTACGATTCACTGAAAAGGAGCCTTTTAATGAATTTTCACCCCGAAAGTGAGCCCTACATTTGAAGCTTTTAAGTTCAGGCGGATGCACCAACTGTCACGAAAATACCATGTTCGCCTCCAAACGCTTTGTTCATTCACAGACATCGAACGCGAGGTTTTAGCCCAACCGATAACAGACGAAGGATTTTTTCCATGTGTATGTCCTTGGAATTATTTCTGTTCAGACGGCGTGTACTTTTCGCAGATTCAAATATACACAAGCAAACGCATGTGTAGTTTGCACTCTGTTTTTTAAGAGTGTTCAGACGTTGTGTATTTTCCGAGTGTATATTTTGATGCGATGCGCATCGACTGTCACGTGATCTTGTTTGTTTGACGGCATCGATCGAAATGGCGGCATACAATGAAGACCAGAAACCTAGATCTAGTTCTGCTAGCGAAGAAGAACAATGGAGTACCAGTGAAGAGGAAGATGCAATTGTTTCCTGCTCTTACAATCTCTCCCAGCAGAACGGAAAAAGAGCAAACAGAATTTTTTTAAAATAGCCTGGATTTTTTATATCATACAAAATTGGCCGTATTTATGTGTTTGTTTTGAAGACCGCGGGTCACTAGGGTTCACGCATGCGCAGTGACCCCTTGATTGCATGTGTATATCAGAGTCAAACATACACATGCGAAACATACTGGTGTGAACACTCTAGTTTGGTGCATGCCGAAAACAGAGTGAAAAATACACATGGTCTGAACGCTCTGGACGCTTGTGTATTTTTTACTCTGATATACGCATGCAAATTGGTTGCGCAGAGTGGTGTGAACAGAAAAAAAATATACACATCGAAAATACACGGGGAAAACATACTGGTGTGTACACTCACTAAGTATAGGGGTTATAAATGTCTTCCATGTTGTGCAGGAAAGCACTTGGTCACAGATCGACTATCTCTGACACAATTTCTTGTCGAATCTATGAATGAAAAAACAGTAACAGACACACATTCCAAAGAAATTGAAAAGTCGACTGAATAAGCTTGGGATGTGGTGAACAGAATATGTTAAATCCGAAGACAACCACTCAGCCAAATAATAAAAAGAATAATAATATTTAATAAACTACAGAAACAAAGAGTGCCGGAATTGTGGAGGATCCTTCCCACATTCAGGGACATGCTCAGTCAAACGGGAAACATGTTTGAATTGACATAAATCTAATCACTTTGCAAAAGTAGGCCTATGCAGATTTAAAGAGAAAAAAAGGTTGAGGGGAAGCAAGTCACAGAAGACAGCTCCGAAACTGAAGAGATTTCAACCACACCAGAGATTATAAATGACCAATATGTCAACTTTGTGATTGATACAGGTGCATCGGTCATCATATTAACAGAGACAACGTTCAATAAAATGAACAACAAACCACAGCTGAAACTGAGTTCGACAGCCATGTATGGATACAACTCAACACACCAATCGCTAGTGCTAGGCTGTTTTACAGGTTGTGTAGCTTACAAGAAGAAAAATGCAAAGACCAAGATTAATGTGGTGAAGAATAACAGCTTCAAAGTTCAAATGTAAAAAACCCGTTATCTGCCGCAACTTTAGAAACCATATGGATCATCTCTTTTGCTCTAAACATCTACATTCCTCGTGATATTTATCAAGGACTTGGAAAATTGAAGGCATAAATGTCAAGCTTCACATCTGCAAAGAGATCCAACCAAAGCCTCAAAATCGTAGGATTCCTCACCATGTTATGAAAGATGTGGAGAAAGAAGTGAAACGTCTGGAGGAACAAGACATAATTGAGGAAGTCAATTCCCCAACACCCTGGGTTAGTCCAATTGTTGCGGTCCCAAAGAAAACAGGGGTCAGGTCCATTTCCTATTGGGGAATACCAGCTGATCGTCATCAATGATTACAGTCGATGTCCTGAATGTGAAATAATTCGTGCAACTTTAGCCCGTTCGGTGATACCCAATCTTCTGAACCAGATTTTTGTTAGTTTTGGTACTCCAAGTATAGATCTACTTAAATCCGATAACGGATCCCCTTTCAGCTCAGAAGAATTCGTATCCTTTGCCAGGAAACTGGGTTTCCACTAGCGAAAGGCCTTGTGGTCTGAATCAAACGGCGAAGCAGAGAGATTTGTACGCTCCCTAAACAAGTTTGTCCACGCATGCGGAGCTGGAAACAAGAACTGCCGAATTTCCTGCGCCATTACAGAACTACACCTCACGTCACAGCTTAACTAGAGTCTATCCTTATGAAGCTCTCACTGGGAGAAAGATGGCTGCTCTACCTGAATCGTTCACATCACAGAGTCGAGACAAAGATGACGATATCGTCAACAACAATCTGTCTGCTAAAATAAAACAGAAGTTATATGCTGACACCAGAAGACATACATGTACTTGCTAAAACAAAAGGCCAGATGAGATAGAGGGGTGGTATACCACCCCTTGATCTCAAAACACCTGTTTTTTAATAGAGGGGTGGTATACCACCCCTTGATCTCAAAACACCTTGTTTTTTTTTAATAGAGGGGTGGTATAGTATAGTACCATAGATAAATCAACGCACCTGTTCAATTAAAAAAAAATTGAAGGTTGGGTAATAAATTGTGATGCAAGTTGCAACCACTCCTAATGAGACTGTAGTCGTAATTTTGAGATACGGAATTTTTTTATTACAGGAAAGCTCTATATTTTCCATACAACTTGATGGAAAATTTTTGAAGATCCCCCAATTACTGAGAGATATAAAAGTTTTAAATCAGTAGCACAAGGTTTTTTGTTTAGAAAAAAAAAGTCTGACAAAATTGTCTGTTTCTCAGTTTGGGACTGTTTCTTTGGGACCTGCCGACTTCCACTCATTAGAACTGGGTGCATCACTGTTACATGTTGTGTATTTTCACAATTTAGTGTTAAGTCGCATCAGCTCTTGTATGGTTAGAGGCCAGAACTTTCACCATAAGGATCAACTTATAAATTAATTCTGATGTACCACAACATTAAGGTTACAATGCACGTGGAATCGAAGTCTATACTTTTTTTCAGAATTGGCGTTTAAGTCTTGTGGCGTTTTTTTTAAAATTATGTTTACGCCTTGTTAAAGTTAGGATTTTCAATTTTTTTATGTTACATCATGCTGAATGTGACTGACAGCAGACCCCATGATGTGCATTATTTATGTAATTTTAAATGCCAGCTGGGTGTCAATTAGAACTGCAAACGGAAATCAATAAATATATGCTCTTTTTTCTGCATCCTCCTATCTGTGAAACAAGTGTCTGGCAATCAAAAGATTATAAATCAAACAGTTAAAGGTGTACGTGTAGCCTATACATGTATGTATTGTAACAATACAATTACAACGTAATGTACAAGGGGGCAGACAAGAACAAACATCTGACAAAAGGAGAAAAAAATGGAACATGTAGCATGAAGTCTAGAGTTCTCAAATTTTACTCAGCAAAGCAAAAAGAGAATAGCCAATAAAAGACTAGTCTAGATCTAGGCCCCTACGACTGCGAGCCTTTACAACTTTTAGAGTTAAATTATGAATCTTACTCTTAGAAATAATTAATAGATCAGATATAAAAAAAACATGCACAATGTACAGAGTAATAACATCTACTGATTTTTTAAACTAAGTGAAGACGAGGTGAAGGAGTGGTCCAACTGTGGCCTCTCACAACTAAAAGCAACACTGTCATGGCGCCGGCGCGCGATCCTTTTTTAGTTTCATTCTTCAATTGATTTTACCCTAGCGCATGCGCAGTAGTGTACCACCCCTCGATATAGAAATGCCTGTTTTTGTATTAAGATCCAATAAGAGGTGGTATACCACCCCTCGATACCTATCGTGTGTAAAGCCCTCTAAAAGGAGCTTTCATTTTTGTGAAAGCCGATGGCAGAGTGGTTAAGCACACTGGTCTTCGCCTTGGCAAGGCGATGGGTGCCGAGTAGAAGGTGCGGGTTCGATCCCCGTCCGTGTCATTTGTCTAAAAGTGTGTCTTTGTCTACTTGTCTTATCTGTTGGTCTTAGCTAGACCTAGGTTTGTGGCTGTCCCTTTCTAACCTATTTTCACCTTATTCTCTCAGTCACTCGCATCATTATTTGGTCCCTAGGTCTAGCTCCGTCTGTTAAAGCCTCTATAGTTGTTGGCCTGCTTCTCTGTATCATACTACTACTACTACTACTACTACTACTACTACTACTACTACTACTACTACTACTACTACTACTACTACTACTACTACTACTACTACTACTACTACTACTACTACTACTACTACTACTACTACTACTACTACTACTACTACTACTACTACTACTAGTTTATGTTCTGTAATAAACTTGGACAGGTCTAACTCAGCGAAGTACGATTTCTCAGTCAAGGCAAGTCGTGTGTAAAGTCCTCTGACAGGAACTTTCATTTTTGTGAAAGCTGATGACAGAGTGGTTAAGCACACTGTTCTTCGCCTTGGCAAGGCGATGGGTGCCGAGTAGAAAGTGCGGGTTCGATCCACGTCCATGGCACCCAAGGAATAGGCCTTAGGTGTTAAATCATGCTCTACTTGTCTCATCTGTTGGTCTCAGCTAGACCTAGGTTTGTGGCTGTCCCTTCTAACCTATTTTCACCTTATTCCCTCAGTCGCTAGCATCATTATTTGTTCCTTTGGTCTAGCTCCGTCTGTTTAAGCCTCTATAGTTGTTGGCCTGCTTTTTCTGTATACTACTACTACTACTACTACTACTACTACTACTACTACTACTACTACTACTACTACTACTACTACTACTACTACTACTACTACTACTACTACTACTACTACTACTACTACTACTACTACTACTACTACTACTACTACTACTACTACTACTACTACTACTACTACTACTACTAACACTACTACTACTAGTATAGGTATAAGCCTACCTATACGATGTAAAAATTCAAAATCGCAACACTATGGCTAGAAATTGAGTGACACAACATTAAAACGGTTCCCCTTTAGTCAGTGCAGTAACTAAAGCAAGTTGATTTAGATGCATCACACTGTGAAAATGGCACCAACGGCCAAGTATCATTTCAATTTCACTCCCACAATTCCAACAAGAGGACAGAGGACAGCTCATGGCACCGATGTTAGGAGATCACTAGCAGCAACAAAGCAATGGCTTCCAGACGTGTGTTTTTCTAATTTATTTTCTATGACAGCAGGACATTAGCAATTCGTCACTACAAATTAAATGAGTGTTCTTAGTCGTTCTGTCTGTATCTGAATACTGTAGAATCTAAGCGTTTTTGATGAATGGAAAATGTTTGTAGTAATTGATTTCTCGTGTGTGTCTTCTAACAGTAAGATTATACAGCATCTGGTCCAGACAATGTAACGCCGTCGGGTAATGAGTGATGTAAAACTTATTGGCGAAAATCTCTCGACGAGTCAATAGCCCCGGTAAGTCTTCTGGTGAGAAGATGCAGACCGATCTTCGCCTGATGGTCGCGCATGAGTCCACCCCGCCCCAGGAGGCGTACACTGTCAGCCACGGCTTGTTGTCAGGTTTTCCCGCTGGTGAGGATGGAAACAATTAAAATACCTTTGGCATCACTGGTTTCGTTCATATCTTTGTAATCATGTTCAACAGAACAGTATCGCTGGATGCCACTGTGGTCTCCACTTCCTTAATGTAATCTTGAATGTTATTAATAGCATTGTTGAAAGCAGTACATCAACGTAAAAATGATCAAGTAAGTTATATTGCTACAGAATATTGTCATATAAAGAGAACGAGTTGGGATTAACATGTCTCTTGCCTGAAGCAAACGGAAATGGTCCCAGAATCTTCAATAGTGAAGTGAAAGTGGTGAAAAATATTGGGATCATATTGGGGTCGCGACCTTTTTGCCAGGCAGACCGTTGCTGTTGCTGCTTTGTCGATACGAGTGTTCAGCTCAGTGTCCAGTGAGAGTTTGTTAGATAAAGCGGAGCCCAGGAAGTGTTTGATCGTCTATTAATACGCAGAGAGTGATGCTGACATTTTTTGGCAGCAGAGTTCAAACAATGATTTTACACCCCAGACCAACCCTTTTCCCGTAGACATTCTGTGCTGGCTAGCTATGCCTCTTTGAGCAAGCTTAACTTATGAAGGGAATGGCTGCACGGAATCTTAATCGGCTGATCATTCAGTACGCACACATACATATCCTCACCCATTTAATTTTTGCATGTCGCGCATGCTTGTTTATGATATCTCTGTAAATTGAACACAAACTTGACTTGTGCTCGTTACTGCGTTACGCCCGAGTTTTTCATAGCTCTGTATTCACTGAAATTTCTAGAAGTCTCAGCCACTACTCGGCCCAGTACTTCCTTACGTCCGAGGTTTACGTTAGGCCCAATGTGCCTTTATATGTGTTATATAAGGGGAAGAACAGTCCCTAAGATAGTCTCCGTTACGACCGAGGTTTCGTTGAGTCCGATGTTGCTATATGCGAGGTTCACTTTAGTCTTGCCGCGCTTTCAAGCCAGGATAAAGATGCTCCCATTACTCCGGGTATGAATGTAGACGCTGTTTTCCTCCTGATCCCTGATCAAGGAGCATTGCAGCAGAAGGGAGACAAAATTCTATATGCCAAACACATCATTGTTTTGCATGGCTGGTGGTAGGAAACGGTTATGAGAATGAGCCGTTGTTCTTGAAAGTGTTTTTCATGTTTTTGTGAAAGGAACCTAACAGCTTCAGAAGCTTTGGGAGGCATCCAATCATTTTATAAATGTAAAAAGGTCTCTCCTACAAACAAGTCAAAGGTCTCCATTATGTCGATGAATGCTAGGAATATTAGGAGTCTCTGTTTGCAGCACTTATACTGTAGCTGTCGCAAGGAAAATTATTTGTCGACAGTTGGCCTTTCTAATCTGATTCCATACTTGGTAGATGAGTTCCAGTGGTAACTGTTGCTTTTCTGAGTGCATCTCGCATGTACCCAAGAAGTGCTTCCTGTTTGACTGAGACTATTGGCTCTTGTTTAATTACCCCATGTGCCAAAATGTTTTAGCATCTTACTGGCTGTACATTGACTAGTTTTGGAGGAAATATGGGAAAATACACAGTTGTCTTATATAATATAGATGCTATTGAATGATGACAAATTTGCTTATATTAGCTTGGACTATTGATCATTATGCTTTCTCTGTTTACCTGTGTATGCCCCGGGTACAGGAACAGTCTTGCTGTGGTGCAGTGTTGCCCAGAAGTACTCGTCAGGGCTCTTCACCGATTCACACCATTTAAGCAAGTCCTTTGCTCGTCTATCCATCAGCACAAATGCAACAAAAGGTCTGGAAAAAGTACCGTAAGCGCTCCCCTTCACAACAACAAAGCCATGTGGTGGACCTTTCAATTTCTCCGATGTCGTCTTGATCATTTTCTCACCTGCAAGAAATATTTAATATTTGAAACCATGAGTGTATTATTCACAAAACTATCCTTCATAGAGCATGTTACTTTTGTCAGAGTCATGTTGAATTGTTTCCTCTGTTTCAAAACTTAAGTCATCATAAAGGAATATTCAGAATTTGCTTAACGCCAGAGAGAGGACATTTTAAAAGGAATCTCTTCTTAGAATAAAAAGTCCCTCAAATGACGACTTTTTAAAAATAAGCAAAAAACTAAGAGGATTGGAACAACAAAAAATATATGAAATAAAGTTAAACGAGTTCCATAATTATGTTTAACATTTTAGTTCAAAGGGCACATTGTTTCTCCATTTTTAAACCTGGCCAAAATAGATAATATTAACGTGATCAGGGGGTAATGCAATCTATAGTCGAAATTTGTGTCTGAATTTTACTTTTTTTTTTTTAACAATGACATTATGAGCGACCAATCACTGTATATGTCACGTCTTTGTGTTGGTGTAACATCGCGACCTTCCGATGTAAAGGTGATGTGCGAACAATTTACAACCCTACAAAGAGGAAAGAGATGTGTGGGGTTGAGGTGCGTCTGGGAATCAATTTTTTAAGTTAAATGTCACTAACAAGGTTATATTGTGAACGGGTCCCAATACTTCAGTCTTCCTATTATAAAATTTTCACAGAAGCTACAAATAACTAAATACTAGGTTTACCTGGCCCTTTTTATTGATTTATTTCTCCATAAATGTATTATAATTAAAAATAAAAATAGTTTGCTTTCGGATTTCCGGATCATCTTTTATAATAACTAGTATAGGATTAGTTAGATCTATTCGTTTTCCATCGTCAATTACCAAGTTTTTAAGAAGTTAAAGCGTCATAGACTACCGAATGTTCTAATGGCATTGCTACCAGTTCGTCAGTTCCACGCACTGCCTCTACCGTTGGACTTTAGCAATCTATCTAGATCTAGAATCTAGGCTTAGTTAAGCAATCTATCTAGATCTAAAATCTTTGCTTACTTGAGCAGTCTATCTAGATCTAGATCTACAACCTAGGCTTACCTAATGAAAAGGGTTTTTATAGATCTAAATTCTAAATCTACTCGTAATATCAAATTCAGCACCTTTAGTTTGCCATTCTTACCAGTTCCACCGCACTGCCACGGTGGGCGAATTGGCTCATGCGCTAGACCATTGGTCTTCACATCAGGAGGTCCATGGATTCAATCCCTCGATCGGCATATTTTTATTATTATTATTTTTTATTTTTTTTTGGTCCGATATTCGTCCCCTGTAACTGGTTGGATCCGTGTCAATATAATGTGACCGACTGGGACAGGAGTCATGGTACCCTTGCCTTGTCTCGTGTGTGGCTAGGCTGCTCATAAAATTGTCAGACGTAAGTCTTGGGGCCCGTCACCGTATATGATTCCCTGGGGAAACCTATGCGACGTTGAACCCTATAAAGAACTTCAAATCATGTGCTTCAAGGGGTAAAATATGTCCATCATTAGCAGGAGCAATAGTAACGTAGCTGTCTATATATAATTGTTGTTGTATTATATTTAAGGAGGAATATATATGTATATGTACATTTTTGTTGATTTTTCCCCGAATAATTCCGTTAATAGTAGTACATTTGGCCAGTGTACCTGTTTCAGGGTTAATATCATAAGCATGTTTGTATAGGAATCTGTTGGGTAGCATGCGGTGGCCTGTGATGCCTTCAATATCATTGGTTCCGTTGTAATGTTGTAGTATCTTTACCATCTCTAGGTTAGTTCTGTGGAACAATTATTAATAACATCATACCATAGATCTATAAATGCTATTTATATATCTATGCATCATACCAAACACTTCCTTATCATTGATGTAATACCTTCAGCATCTTATTATGTGAAACAAGATGCCATAACATACATTCTGTAGCGACTGGTTTGATTGTTAGTTTTTGTAATTTTTTATAGCCCAAATATTTGAGCACAGAATAACAATTTATGTATCTATCTGTTTGTAGGCCATTAGAAAAGCAATATATATAATGATTTCTATATAGCTTTGTCACATTATCCACACAAAGAGAGAGCGGGAAATGTTGCTGCTGTAATTATGAATGAAGTCTATGAAGATGATTCGAATATTAAACAAAAACTGAGTAATACTTAAGTAGTCCAAAAACAGATTACACTAAGGTGTAATGTGATAATTTCAAGTATTAAAATACTGTTAAATTTGCTAACGGTAGTGTAGATGGGTGTAGTAAGTTAGATTTATTTTTAGGGTTTTTTTGTGGGATTTATTATTGTTTGTCTGTTGTTTTATGTTTGTGTGTGTTTGTGGCTATACTTGGCATAAAAAACAACAACAAACCACTAAGTATAATTATGTTTCTTGTTTAGAAGCACAACATTAGTATTGGACACTGTATTAGACTGAGAGGATTAGCAATATTGATTTTACAACAATCATTCATTGTCCATGGTGGCATTATTATTCAAGAGACTTGCCAGTTCATCAAACAATGTTATTGCTCTCTCTCTCTCTCTCTCTCTCTCTCTCTCTCTCTCTCTCTCTCTCTCTCTCTCTCTCTATTTCATTATATGATTCTGTTTTTACATGAATTGTTTTGCTCAGTTTACACTTTGCACGTGGTTTCACTTGGCTTCTGCACGTGCCTGTATAACGCCGCATTAAGTTTTTTTTTCCTTTTTCCCCCTTTTTTTTCAATATAAACATTTTTATAAAATTGGAAAAAGTATATATTTCACTTGTTAATGTAATTCTTGTATTTAATCTTTGATCAATTTTTTTATAAGAGCTTAAGACAATTAAAACAACACTGGGGGTTGAGTTTACTCAACTTGGTAGCAGCACGGAAAATAGCTTAGCTTAGAACATTTCTCTAAATATTTTGTGAATGCATTCTGGTATCCCTCACCTTAGAGGAAACTGTTGGCCAGGCATGTTGATAACGTATCTCCATTTTACGGGATGCTTGAGCAAGTCTCCCATACAGATGATGTCAGCCTGCAGGCGAGAGAAGCCTGCATAGACGATTCGCTCCAGGCGAGAAGCCACAAACACGTTCGGCAGGCACCTAGCCCACAAAAAATAAGCGATATTAATGAGTGTATCATTAGCAATTAAGTTGCTCTGGCGCTTTTTTTTTCCATTGTAATTTATATGAATCGTGGACAAAAAAATCTAGCAAATTTTCTGACAATTTTTCAAGCCAGAGGATACAATAACGCAGCCTTTCAATGAATTATCCAGTAAAGATGAATCAGGCACAAGTCCTAAATTTGACTTTTTGAGTTATTGATTGTGTGTTTAAAAGGATAATATACACCTAAAGAGGCTGAACGAATTATACCTCTAGCATTTCTAGAACCAGAGATATCCAATTGATTTGAAATGAAAAAAAGTAAAAATATAGTATTTTTAATTGTTTAGATGGCTCTAGCCAAAGTATACTAGACTAACACAGTAAGAGTAACAAGATATACCACTGACTAAATAAAGTGTTTATATCAGTCAACTAGCAGCGTCCCCTGTTAAATTACGCGGAAGATACAACCTGTGGTACCAGCTGATTATATTATTGTTAATTTTTGTGTTGGTATCGGAGTTTCGTTTTCAACTTCAAGATGTCAACCAACAAACGAAGCGAACTTTAAAAAATAACTGTTGAGAAGAAAAGAAGCAAAAGCAAATGCTGCGTTCCAATTGATTGTACTTAATACAGACAATAGACAACACAATCCTGAATTATCACCGTTTAAATTCCCATTCAAATTCAATACTGAGAGGTTAGTTCCCGGTATAGATCTAGATTTAGCTTATGCCAATAATGTAGATATAAAATGTATACTCGTTCATTAACTAATTTTAGATTAAATCTCGACTGTTACCCACATAATACCAACAAAGTGTTAAAAATCTTAAATCTGCATGTAAAACACTCCGTCAACTCAGAGATTTAATTAAGAGACATATCTATCTTAAATTCAAACTTAGAAACAATAGTTTAGTAGGCTGTGTGTATATATAGATCAAGATAATTATTTGTAAATAGGTTCGTCAGTTGGAATTTAAACAAAAAATCAACCTCTTTATTTTGTTTCTAGATGTATTCTTTTATGAATTGTAGTCGCTATGTAATATAGATAAGAACCATCTTTGTAGGTTTGTAGATAATTCGGGAAGCGAGATGCCGCACGGTATTAAACGTTATTAAACTAGCGCTGAATCGCTGGTGCGGGTGGTGTATAGCGAACGCGGGAAGAGTACGTCGAACAACACAAAGAAAATGGCGTCCTCGTTTGAACATGACTTTTTGTTGCTTGATAGCATTTTACCAAAGCTTCTTTTACCGAAGGTTAGATGTAGGAGATCAAATGTGCATGAAATTAATAAGAGAAGACCCACAGACGGTGAATACCATCACCTTTTCCAACAGTTAAAAGCACACCCAGATAGATTTCATTCCTATACACGGATGAATCTGGACACTTTCAATTACATTTTGAATAAGGTGGAATCCAAGTTGAGCAAATCATGGTGTAATTGGCACGAACCTATCCTGCCGGAGGAACGCATGGTGGTCACTTTGAGGTGAGTGAAGCAGAATTGAAGATCCGAAAGCTGTTTATGGCAAACTGGCTTTGCATATATTTTTTAATGTGTTTTTTGTTTGTTTTTGTTTAGCATTCCAAGCGTCATCAGAGTCATATATTTTATTTCGTAACTCACCACCCTGGCAGAGCCCTCACCTACTTAAACCTAGCCCGCTTTCACTTTCGATTATCTAACTGAAATCAAAAACAGCAATGGCTGCTTGATCAACGAATCAATTTCAATTCTTAAAATCTAATTAATGCTTTATGCGTCATCGTGAAAAATAAACGAACCAGCCTAAGGATTTCAGAAAATTCCAAGGTACAAATATATCTAAATTTCAAGTTTGTACCTTGAGTAGTTATGGAGGAGAAGACGATAATAATTTCATCAGTTCACAAATATATAATAAGAAGATTATATGATAGTGGTTGTGTTCAAATGTGCCTGATTCACCATGGCTGCCTCACATGTAGCTTGTGGGGGCTCTCTTGGCTGCCCAATAGTAGGGATTCATTTTTCTTCTTATTAACATTTAATTTGCTTTGAATTTGTGAGGCAGTAATAAAAAAAAGAAAAAGAGCTGCCCTTACCTGGCCAAAGCATAAGCACCTTGTATCAAGTTTTGGTCTGTTTTGCTGTCCACATTAAGACAGTAGAGGTTGTGAGATCTGTAGATAGCTCGGAGTAAGAATGCTACCTGAGAAATAATAAAAGAAAGCGGTACAAAAATGCAAGTAATGCTTTTTTCCATGCGTACTTTAAAAGAATATAAAAGATGACGATTACTTTTGTAAAATAACTGCATTTTTGTCATAACTATTTATACGCTCATTTTAAGTAGAAACTTTAAAACTCACTCACTCACTCAGCCAGCATCGTCCGTTGTGTTTGACTCTGCTGTCTTTGTTTTAAGCCATGTGGAAAGAATTGCTGTTAAGCCTCCTGTCCAGTCATTGGTGTTGTCTATATAATCGTTTTTGGTATGCCAGGTTTCCTTTGGTGTTCCATTTTCCTTGAATTATCTCTCTGGTTATAGGACATTCACTTCTAGCTGTGTTTTCAAAGAAACCCATCTTCCTTTTGACTGCTGCTGTATAAGTATAGTTCTCTATTGACACCTAGATCTAGCTGTTTTATTATGCTGTCATATAATTATTATCTTTCGAGTTTGTATTTTAGGTAACCTTATTTCAGCGGCTTCAATCTCTTTGTACAAAACAACATGCAATCTAACCGAAGTACAAAGAAGACAATTAAGCCATGAGTTTCCCTCTTTTCGTCAGTTTTTTGTTTTTGTTGTTTTGTTGGTTTGTTGTTGCTGGTTGTTTTTTTGTTTTTTTTTTGGGGG